>APFE031086637.1:142328-175658 GCA_000404065.3 Pinus taeda
TATTACAGGTCACCTTCCAGTTCGAAAAACCTCGGATCCTCATGATAAAGCATTTCACCCGACATCAAAAGATTTTCGACCTCATGCTTTAGGGGGCAACTATTATAAACATATTTGGGCAATGCAACCCCAATCACATATGTCCATAAACCAAGGGCTTTTGAGTCCCTAAAAGTGTTGTTTCATGCCCGAAAGGAACAAGGTCAGCTGATTACATCATCTCCCAGAATTTCTCCACAGAAAACTGCTTAGAACTGGTCAAAACTGGACCATACAAATTGGTCAGTGAAGAGGGTGCAATGCATCTCACCTGCTCAGTGTAAATAGTGTGATGCATACTGGAAATCCCTTCTGTAGGGTGCGATGGGCGAGAGTAGACAAATGGCACAGACAGTTTGCAAGGTGGATGATCATGGAATCTGCCAGAAACTTTTCCTGTGACACTTGCCTCTCTGAATTTGCCCAGGGATGAGTAAGAGATCATCAATCTCCAAGTGGAATCAAGAACTATCAGAGAGAAGACACTAATCAAAATCCCAAAAGTTGACTCACCCTCCTACAATCATCTATATATGGATCCCTCATCCAAGAGATTTAGAGGCTGGAATCTTGTATCTTGTAAGGAAGTGTTGTTGGTTTCCTGGTGGAACATCATAGTGTTGGGTGATCTAAGCTTTTCATGAGGTGAAGAAGGGCTTTCATGCTGGGAGGATGACGCTGGGTCAGATCAATGGCTTGTAATCCTCTCTTCTAACCTCTATATCAATAAAGCTATTCGAGTTTTCCTCCACATTCTTGTATGTTTGTTAATATATGCATGTGTTTTGTCAATATATATCTGGTCCTATATTGTTTATGACTGTAGATCTCTGCACTTTGAAGGTATTATGCTGCTTTTACTTTACAGGTACTCTTTGAAGCGGAGTGGTCAAAGGAGGAGCGGCAAAGATCTTTCAAAGGGGAGAAGGAACAAGCAGAGAACCAAGCGAGAGATCGAGGTTGGTATTCTTTGCTCCTCTCCTATCTACTTCTCGTAAAGGAAAACGAAAGTAACTTTAATCTGTTTGTTCTAAGATAGCTACCCGTCTTAGTAGGATTAGCAGCTCTGCATAGACACTAGATTTCCCGATAACAAGGAGGCTAAAGATTGATGCCCTAGCAACCAACCCTTACCATTGACCTACTCAAGATTTATGGATTTTCATGGAAGGAAAACAAAATCTCATCCACTAGGAATATTCATCAATTATCATGCAGTGAGTGACACATGCAACTGCCAACCAAATAGCCTTCTACAAAGATATTCAATAAATTTGGGCATAAGAGCATTAACTAGTTGCAACAATTCCATAAATTAGACATTATTTCAAGAGAAATTTTCAACAAAAGGCACTTAAAATATGACAATATGATATATTCAACCCTGAACCATGAAGTAGCTCCAAAGAAGATCAAAATTCTAGCTCCAAATGTTGAAATGCATCAAAGAATCTCCAATACCATACTAAGAGAAAAGTGTGAATTTGTTTACAAGAGAAGGATCCAAGTGATGATGACAAGTTCTCACACATGAGACTCATTTCTATGTATATGAGTTCCTCCTAAATTGATTTATCCTAATGAGCCCCAAAATTATAAAATAATGTGCTAGAAACAAGTCTTGGTGCCCCATAGTGGGTTTGTGGCACAAATGTTGGTCTCATGAGTCTTCAAATGTAAGAAAACCATGTACAATGCTCCAAATGAGGGCATTGACGATGGTGCTTTCCCTCCTGTTGTCGCACAGATTGTCACAACAACGCTCAGACCGGGGTTTGTCACCCTGATCCCTGATCTCTCCGTTTAAGCCTGTCTCCCGCAGCTAAGGGGGGTAGACCCTATGGGAAAATGGATGACCAACTGAGGACCAGTTGGGTTGGGAGACACGAGGAAACAAGCACTAAATTGATTTTATTAAGTTAATAGACCAGTGCCTTATGTTTAAACGATTATTTATCAAATGCTGCGGAAATATGAACCATATAAAATAATCGTTTACCATCAAATAACTCAAACAAAAATTAACTTTCTCTAAATCCGAGATAATCGATAAATGCTCAATGGCTCAACAATACTCTAGCAAATAAAATTCGAAAGATTAAGTGCTTTAAATGATCATAAAATTTAAATGCTGACCAATTACCACTTTCACATAGCTAACTTCAAAATAAACATCAAGTGCGTTTAACTATAGAGAAATGGAACATAGAAACACCAAAAATGAAATTTTCAATTTTTTGAAACTTTTATTTTTATTTTTTATTTAATTAAACTAAATAAAACTCAAAATTATTAAAATTTAACCCTAAAAATCAAATTTAACCCTATTTTTATTTTATATATATATATATATATGTATTTTATTTTTATTTTTTTTATGATTTGAAACAAAACCAAAACTATAAAAATAAGATTAATAAAAGAAAGATTAAAAGAGACTAAAATTTAAATCTAATCTAAAATCTAAAAGAATTTTTTAGTGCCTTCATTATTTTTTATATTTTACGATTTTTTATTTTTTTTTAAAAGCTTAAAATGAAATAAAATTTAAATTTAAATAAAACCTAACACCTAACAAAATATCAATGTTAACTTAGTAAATTAAATGAAGATTAAATAAAACAAAGGGAAAGGGAAATTCGAATCTACATCAAAACAAAAAAAAATTAACCTATCCTAAGTTTAAAACAACATACCAATGCTAATCTTATCGAATAGACAAAAGGTAAAAAAGAAAACACGTTTTAGCATGCAGCTATGCAGGTTTGCGTGAGGAAAACTTGGACGGCAGCAGAGGGAAGGATCGAGCTGCGACTGCGAAGAAGGAGCTGTGCAGGGAGGGAATACTGCACGCAGGGAGCTGAAGACTGCATGCAGGCAACAACGTGGAAAGAGGTGGAGATACGTGTTAGATTTGGCAGGGTGCATGGAGGAATTGAGCAGCTCGATGGCGTGATAATATGCAGCGAGAAGAGCAGTGAATGAGGGTTTGGATGGAAAGAAAAATGGACAGCGATGGCAAACGAAAAAGGAGAAGATGCAGGTCAAAGAGTGGTGGAGATACGTTGAGAAGTTGATAAAAGGTAACGCGTGGAGGTGGTAACAAACGGAAGATGGATGCAGCAGATTGGAAGACAGCGGAAAAGGGAGCTGTGTGGAAAGATTGTGGCTACAACAGGTTGAACGATGGAAACTGCGTGAGGTTTGGGATAGCTTGCAAAGCATCAAACCCTCAAATAAAACTTCGAAAAGAACTATGCTGGAACAGATTCCAGAGGGCAAACAAATATACGTATTTTTTGTTTAAATTTTTGAGAGAAATATAATATGCAGCCAGAAACTGATAAACCCTTTAAAATTTCTCAGAAATTTGCAAATAAAGTGATACTCCTCTGCTTCAGAATTTCCAGTTATCACACCCCACAAAGATTTTCCAGCTCTGAAATAAGTATTCCTGCAGTAGCTGATTCTGAGGCCATATCTCACCCTCAGGGCCTAGATCTGGCTTCAAAATCTAATTTCGACTTTAGATCTGCAACCTGCAATGTAAAAAAAAAAACAAACACCTAGAGAATAGATATGCAAGGATTAAAACTAAAAACCCTACAAACCAGTGAAAAGATTACAATATTTACAGATTTATGGCTCTATAACAGCCAAATTTGTCAGTGATCATCAGTGATATTTACAAAATTTCAGATTTACTATGGAATACTTTAGAAAAACTCTCATGCATTCATAAACTTAAATGATAAAACCAAGATTGAAACTAGCTAGGCTCTGCAAGAAAATGCTTTGTGGGAGTTGGCTGGTTCAGCCGAGAACTTCCCCAAACGCCCACTGATCTTCTCAATAAGGGTTTCCTGCACAGCTCACTTCAACCATCAATAAAAAGGGAAAAAACAATACTAGATCCCAGATACAATGGAGATACTTGCCATTATTTCAGAAATCTTATTACCATTCAAACCCTAGTAAGTGAACAAGGTACCTGTATTCAACAATACTCTACATCAAGCTATTACTAATGGCTGAAAAAATAAAAATATGCAGAAAATAAAACAGCTCACAACACTTCAAGAGAGTAACACCAACAAGATTTCAACCCCAAAGTCTTTCTTTATTTGAACCAAAAAAAAGTTTACAAGAGAGCTTTCTTCAGCACAAGACTCACAGATCGAATGATCTCAAATGACCCCTCGCACCCTATTTAAAGGAAAAATTCCCAACGGCTAGTTCGAGTGATCCATGTCAAAATGATCTCGACCGTCGATGAGGATCAAGATATCTTTTAATCTCATCCGTCGAAATTTTAATAAATTAAAAATTAAAATTTTGCATGTTTTCTCAAAATTTTGACTTATTTTATTATTTTATTTTACTTTATTATTTTATTACTTTTTTCATTTTTTCAATTATTATATTATTATTATTATTATTATTATTTTTAATTTAATTTATTATATATATATATATAATATTTTAATTTTTTAATTATTTTATATCTTTTATTTTTTTTAATTTTTTTCAATTTTTTAATTTTTATTTTTAAAAAGATCCTCGAACTTAGCCTTTGGAAAAAATTCCCTAAGACCTAGGACTTAGGACTTATGAGGGGATTAAACATTTTCTATCTCTCAAGACACTTTACATCATGGCTTTTACAATTTTACATCTCAAGGGGGAAAACCCATTTGACATAGACCCTCATAGACTACCCAGTTCTACGACACAACTATAATCTACCAGATCAACATACTAGGATTCTCCTAAGATTCTAATGACAAAATTCATTCTGACTTTGGGGTTAGGCTGAAGGAAAACTCTATCGATCATGGATCGGTGAGACAAAAAACCTTCTGAAACGTAGATTATCACTAGAAAATTAGGTCCACCTAGGCAATTTACATACATGACTAAGCTCTACTAAGATTATTTACAATTTACACATGCAAACTGTGTTTACAACATAATATGATCAAGTTGACGATGACTGTCGAATGGCACGGACATGTGAATCAAGCACTATCCCCTTTCACAAAAAAAAGGGGGTGTACTCCTATGGGAAGTTGACACGCAATGGTCAACACCTCCCATGCCTCAAGGATGAGAAAAACCTCCTCTAGGCCTTGGATCAGCTGCCCTAATCATGCTAAGCCAACTGGGTCATGTTGGCTCAAGTGCATCATCTTGCAAATATTGTGGGGCAATGAACAAGTTTATGAAGGTGCTAAGAGTACCCATGGCATGAAATGATGGTCAAACACATGGAGTCCCATGGCTTTCAAGGCATCCCCTACAAATGCCAATATGATCCTCTATTGGTCTTGGGACCCAGTTAAGTTGCCCAACCCATGATGAAACCACCTGGCAATTACATATAAGATCCAATGCGTTTCCTCACCATTAGGTACAATAATTAATTAGTGTATCTAAGTGAGCCAAGCTTGTTAATCAAGGGCACAAATGAGACTTCATAATGGGCTTCGCTTCCAAATTTGGAGCTTTAAGCATGTAATAGTGTTACCTGTGCAGGTAGGAGTGGTTAATAAACAACCCTATTAGGTGTTCCCGATCCCTAAGGGGAAAGACAAGTCCAAGGTATATCCTTCAATTGATAGGGGTCATGTGAATAATTATGAGATGGATAGGGACACAGGGGTCTCAAAGCCAAATGCCATGGGTTAAAGGATGGTAATGATAAGGGATGCTCACATATTTAAATGTATAGATGTAAGAGGAAGAAATCGTGGATACAAGAGTTACCCTAACCTTTGTTTTTCCACGTCCATTTTCCTTTTGCCTCTTCTTCATTTTTTTTGTTGTATAGCTCGAGGCTCTAGGAAAGGAGAGCATGTTGTGTGATATAAGTAGTTATTACCCCCTTAAGGTGGGGCAGTTCATCGCCCACCAGGGGTTGGGACATGCATGGGTTCCTTAATGATCTAGGGAAATCATAGTGATCCAGGTGGATATTGGTGGCCACCCACCTATTCCACTTGGACCCCCAACATTGTTTCTTTTAGTTTCCTTAACTGTTGCAGAGTTTACTATTTTTGGCAATTTTTTGGGTTCTAAAATTCTGGAGCCATTTTTGAGGCCCTAAAAGACATTTTATTAGAAAATGCGCAACATTGTGCTAGCAATCAAAAGTTGTAGTCATCGAATAGATATTTTTAACGAAGTATCATATGCGTCAAATGGAGGTTGTATGCCAAAGTTACGACCCCGGGAAGTTGATGTACCAACTAACTCCAACGGGGCCCACAGTCTTTTGGCGCTTCATCTCCTATGGTTAGATTTTTGGATGTTTAGGGTTTTCCATCGTTTCTGAATAATAAAGAAGCCTCCAATCCTCATTGTAACACAGTTCAAACGACATGTAGTTTCCACCTCTCTTCTCAGAGATAGATATCATTGTCTGAGCTAGCTTGTTTCCATTATGCATGTAAACAGTTTCTCAATATTTATTTTAATGAATTGAAGTTTATTTTTCACTATAGCTCTGTGTTTCTGTTTAAATTTGTATTTCATTTCATTCCTGCATAAATCTAGATCAGTGGTATCAAAGTGGTTTGTTCTTTCTCTGTTTTTCTGTGCATGTCCCCAACGAGGTTGGGGTATAAGGAGTTAGGACTTGAACTGTTTGAAACTTTGCAAGGTTGGCTTCGTCGATCTTGACAGCCTCCCATGGCATAAGAAAAGAAATATGAGGGAGCAAGAGATCCTTTCAAAATGTTGCTCAAAGAAGCCCTCAAGTGACAAAGGAACAAGATGATGGATAACTTTTTCCAGATCCTTCGGCGGGTATTAGCGGGTGAAGCATCCTCATCTAGAAGCCACCTTGGAAGCGCCACCCCCTTTAAGGTACAAGTTAACTTTGACATTCTTGTATTTGAAGGCCAGATAGATGCGGATGCCATAGATAAATGGTTAAATCTATTGGAAGGACATTTTTCAGTTCATGATTTTTCCAATAGGGAAAATATTACTTTTGCACACCTCAAATCTGCCCACCACATCAAGGATTGGTGGGAAAGTTACTGCGAGAAAAGGTAAGAGAATGAACCCTCATTGTTTTTAGCCGCACCCACTTGTAATTTTTTCTGAGACGTCGTCAAGGAACAATATTACCCTGTCAGGAGCTATGAAGATAAGTACATAAAATGAACCACACTGCGGCAGGGAAGGGGCCAAGACATGTCAGAGTTCAAAAATATGTTTCATACCCTTCGCATGAAGTTGGGTATCAAGGATTCTGAGCGACATCTAATACTCAAGTACCACGACTTTCTACACAAATACATTCAGGAAGAGATGGAGTTCCTAGACATTTCCTTGCTCGACACTGAATACAGATATGCTGTGGAGATCGAACAAAAAAATACGCAAAAGAAGTGAGACTTTGGATCTGCGAATATGAAACAAGGAAAAGGCGCCCCCAAACTGTAGAACAAAGGACAAAGCCAAGGTGGGGTGACCCAAGACAGCCCATTGAAGCTGGAAACAAAGAATAACACCACGAAGACGAAGGACACAAGGAAGTGGTGTGAATTCCACAAGAGACCGACTCACAACACAAGTGAGTATCGCGCCAAGTAGTCACTTGGGGTTGAGTTGAAGGCTTCAGAGTCAGATACATATTCTAACTCTGAGTCAAAACACGACAAGTGGAATGACAAAGGGAAGCAGATTATTGATGCGAAGCCCAGTGCCACTGTTGCCACCACCAAGATCCAGAAGATTGAACCCGAAGATCCAGAGGAAGGCGAGCGTCTCTTCCACTCACAGATGTGGGTGAAAGGGTCTCCATTGTAGTTCATTACCGACACCGAGAGCCAAAACAACTTCATCTCAGTAAAGTTCGTTAAGCAGTTACACCTACCAACCACACTACACTCGCAACCATACACCATCGGGTGACTCCACCAAGGACAAGATCTCCATGTCAACCAAAAGTGTTGTCTTCCCTACCAAGAAATTTGTCTTCTTTTTTATTCACTCTCAAAGTAAGGGGAAGATGGTGGTCACATTCCATGGCCCCCTGGAAGGGCTCCCCACGCAGCAGAAGCAAGTGGATAAGGTCGTGTAAGAATACAAGGACATCTTCTCCTCACCCATAGGGGTACCTTTTCATTGTCAGGTCAAGCATTCGATTGATCTGACTCCCAGAGCACCTCTGCCCAATGGGCTGATATATTGCCTCTTCATTCTAGAAAATGAAGAAATCAAGCGACAAATTTAGGAGTTGTTGCAGAAAGGGCACATCCAAGTTCCTCAACTTGTGGGAGCCCGATTGTTCTTCTACAAAAGAAAGATGGGACCTAGAGGCTCTGCATTGATTATCGGGCACTGAACAAAATCACTGTTAGGAATAGGTATCCAATCCCATGGATTGGTGACCTTCTTGACCAACACAAGGGGGCCAAGTATTTTAACAACATTGATTTGAAGTCTGGCTATCACCAAGTTCCAATAAAACCCATAGATTTATGGTCATGCCTTTCAAGTTGAAAAATGCCCTTGCAACCTTTAAGAGGCTCATGGATGACATTTTGCGGCCCTTCACTGACTCATTCGTAATTGTATACCTGGACGACATCCTCATCTTCAACAAGAGTTGGGAAGAGCACTTGCAACACATTCAGCAAGTCCTTCAAACCATGAAGCAACACAAACTATGTGCGAACTTGGAGAAATGCACCTTTGGCATGAATCAAGTCCAATATCTGGGTTATAGCATTGATGAGAAAAGTGTACATGTGCATCCGGCTAAGTTCCATGTCATTCGGGATTGGCCAGCCCTGACCACTCTAACAGAGCTTCGCAGCTTTTTGGGCCTTGCCAATTTTTATCAGAGGTTCATGTTGGGATTATCTCATATCACTTGGACTTTGAGTCAGGTCACTAAGGGTGGAGCGAAAGCAAAGTTATCCTGGTCTGAGTCCCAATAGAAGGCGTTTGTTGAGTTGAAGCACTATCTCTGTTCTGTACCTGTACTCACATTGTCAGACCTGCAACACCCATTTGAAATTGAGACAGACGCCTCTGACTATGCTATTGGTGTAGTCCTCACCCAGCAAGGGCATCCGGTGGCCTATCACAGTGAGACACTTTTCGATACAATTCAGAAATAACCCACTTATGATAAAGATATGTATTCTATTGTGTAGGCATGCTGACAATGAAAACACTACATTCTAGGAAAGGAGATGGTCATCCACATCAATCGCTGACCTCTTCAGTTTATACAAGCACAAGGGAAGTTGCAGAACAATCAGCATCAGAAGTGGTCTACATATTTGCAACAATTCCACCTGAACATTAAATACAAGAAGGGAAACACCAATCATGTTGCAAATTGCCTCCCTAGTTGCAGCACAAACTACTATTCTCAACTCTTGTGGCCACAAGACCTCTGGATGGCCGCAACTGTATAAAAATGATCTTGACTTTGCCTCCACATACTAGATGCTAGTGGAAGGCAAGCAAATTCCATATTTCCACCTCCATGACACATTGTTATGCTACCTAGGCCACCTTTGGGTTCCTTCAAGTAAGCGTGCCAAGCTGATTTGGGAGGCACACTACAATCGGTTCGCAATACATTTTCATGTGGAGAAAACTGTGGCCGTACTACAAAAGTATCTTTATTGGCCAAAACTTTGATAGGATGTTGGAAAATATATCAGATCCTACACTGCTTGTGTCATCGCCAAGCCAACCATCAAGAAGAAAATCCTATAGATTCCTCTGCCTACTCCCAGCCAGCCCTAGGAATCCATATCCATAGACTATCTATTGGGCCTCCCTTCTACCGAACATGGTAATGACTATGTATTTGTGGTCGTGGACAAATTTTCTAATATGTCTATATTTGCGACCTGGAAGAAGAGTATCAAAGTAGAGGACACTGCCAAACTCTTGTTTGAACGAGTATAGGTACAATTTGGGATCTTGTAGACCATCATATCAAATCGGGATAGCAGGTTCTTGAGCACATTTAGGTCGAGCCTCTAGACATTATTGGACACCAAGCTCACCAAGGCGATTGCATCCTGCCCCCAGACTGATGGCTATGTTACCCACTACCTATGGGTAGTATGCATAGGAGAAATGTTTTCACATAGATGGTCCTCAGTTGGTAGCCAAAAGGACCTTGCAGCCACTAGAAAGCTCAATGTGCCATTATCTCCGCCACCGGAGCTAGCCATGTGGTCCCTCGCCCATTTGTTATAATTGTATGTTTGAAGGTGTGCATCCTGACCCCGAAGGTATGACTTTTCATTGGTATAGTTGAGTAATTTTCCTTACTTTTCATGGACACTTTTGGGCATGGATTGGTGGGGGGATACGGTCCAAAGAGTGGGCTCGGTCTGTACTCTTGTCTCCTCCGACCGATTTGATGGTTGCCTTTGTATCCTAATCCCACGACATCTCCTTTACTGACCATTAGCTTTAGGGTTGGCACTACATCGGAAACCTTGATTTTGGTTGTGTGGTCTCACTTCCCGACACCATATACATCACACCCTTTTGCTCATTTTAACCTAATTCATCATTTTTCCCATCTGGGTCCACTAGGTCCACATAGGGTTAGCTTCCCCATCCCATTTTCCACACCATGGGTCGGGCCTGGAACAATGCACCAGAGGTTGATGCAACTAAAAAGAAAAAAAAAGAAAAAAGAATAATTTAATCATTCTCAATAGGAAATGTACCACAAAATGCAAAATATGGTCGGGACATACAAATTTAGCACGTGGGCAAAAGCCAAACATGAGCTCTACAACTTATTTATGGCTATCACCTTGGTTCTCTTGGGCCTTAGATGAGCCCCCTCCACATTAAGGAACCCATGATTGTCCCAACCCCTGGTGGGCAATGAAATGCCCCACCTTAAAAAGGGGTACTTAATGCTATCCTAACATCATGCTCTCATCCCATGGAGCCCCAAGGAGTTATTAAAGAAAATCAATTAAAGGCAAAAGGCATATGAAGAAGAGTGGAAAAACAAAGACCCAGCTGACTCATGTACCACGATTTTCTCCCTCCTACACTCATATACCCAAGTGTGGGCTTCCCCCATTATATCTACCCTCTTTCCCCATGACATGTCGCCAAAATCCTCCCCTTGATCCCCATCGTGTTCATCATTATATCACTTGCCACCTACCACCTGATGGATGTACCATGGAAATGCCACCTCCTTTAAAACATGGAACCACCTAATATGCTCCTTGGTTAACCCCCTTATTGAGTGTGGAGGCAATTGTACAAGCTAAAGCCCACTATTGAAGGGCATGCCACCATGAAGTGCCCCATTGATTCCATGATTTGTAAGCTCTTTTACTCAAATATTCTAATGATTTGTTGTATTGAAGGGCAACGGGACACATTGGATCTTATGCAAGATTGGAGGTGAGTCTCCATTTGGGGTTTGGTCTTTGTATACAGGGTCTTAGCCCTAGAGCGTCATATTGGCACTTGTAGGGTGAGCGTTAAGAGCCATGGGCCTCTGCCATAGAAAACATTACTTCATGGATCCCCAACGCCTCTCATTTATTGCTCGTGTTCCAAGTTTTGGATGAGGATGATGCACCTAGTTCACCATGCCCAACTGTCTCCACACTTGCACCATGCACTTGGCATGTGTTCCAGGGTCTAGATGAGGATGTGTCTCACCGCAGGAGACAGGGAGGACTTATGTCATCATCTTGCCCTTTACAGATGGTTTACAAGCATTTTACATCCACTTGGAGACCCATGAGGATGTCCTTATGCCGCCACACCCACATGGGAGCACCACAAGGATTTGCTTGGAAAACAAGGGGCCAACCACTTGTCCACTATGCTTGAAGTCCATTCTCACATCATGGCACACTTTACATTTCATTAGGGCTCCTCAAGGGCCCAACAACTCATTTTATTAAACATTCTATCCTCTTGAGAGGCTTATTCTCATGTTGTTGAGCTATCTAGGTGGGCTTGTCACCAAGGGATGTTATTATTGCACATTATTTTATTATTTGAGGCTCAATTAGTACAAATTAGGAAAATCAAAGTCATTAGAGATTGTATAAATAGATGAGAGGTGATTCATTCTCTCATCACCAATTTGATTGGGTTATTAACTCTTGTGAGAATTTCGCATTCCCTTTTGGAAGACGAGTTTGATTTCATGGAATGAATTCTGATGTTTGGATTCTATCTTCTTGGTCGTGGAGCTTCATTATTGGCATAATTTGATGATCAGATATACTCATTTGTACATGTAAGTGATTTTTTTCATGCTTATTCTTGTTATTTACTTTGTCACATAAATGTTTTTGGGATTTTCGCTATATAGGTCTGAAATTTACTGCTACTCTATGTGGAATGTGGAAATTTTGATCTTTTGTAGCATTGCATAATTGCATCTGTCATGTATCAATGGGTGAATGTTCCTAGAGGTTAGCTTTGTTGAAAATACCTTGATACGTCATCAATTATTGCATATCGAAGTATAAAATCTTCCAGCAGCTACTCTCATGCCCTAATTGCAATGCAAAGTTTTATAGAGCTCTCCTTGATTGGGTATAGTCCCTGAAAATCATACGTTCATCTTGACCCCATCTCTCCCAAAACCAAGGCACTAATCCATCCACTGGTAGTCACTTAAATGCTTATCTTTCTTGCCTCCTCTCTTTCTTTCTAGGCCTAGCCACCATAGGTCACCTAGGGCATCAAATAAATCTCATTGTAGCCATCAAAACACCTCGATTTTTGGCCAATAATTATGCTAGGGTTTCTTGTAGAGGCCTTCCAAATTTGAAGCAATTCTGACTATGGGACCTCGAGATACAACAAGCCCTAGCTCCTCATTTGGACCACTACATTCAATCCTCAAAAAAAAAATTATCTTTTGATCCTCTTCTCTTCCCTAATCAGGTCAAGTCCCTCCTTGGTCGATCAACTCCACATCTTGACCTAATTATGGGTCCACTCATATATCCAAGTGTGGGCTTCCCTCATTATAGCTACCCTCTTTCCCCATGACATGTGGCCAAAATCTTCCCCTTGATCTCCACTCAGTTCCATCATTATATCACTTGCCACTACCATCCAATGGATGTACCATGGACATGTCACGCCCTTTAAAGGATGGAACCACCTAATATGCTCCTTGGTTAACCCCCTTATTGAGCGTGAAGACACTTGTACAAGCTAAATCCCACTATTGAAGGGCATGTCACCATGAAGTGCCCCATTGATTCCATGATTTGTAAGCTCTTTCACTCAAATATTCTAATGATTTGTTGTATTGAAGGGAAAGGGGACACATTGGATCTTATGCAGGATTGGAGGTGGGTCTCCATTTGGGGCATGGTCTCTGTATACGAGGTCTTAGCCCTCCAGAGGGCCACATTGGCACTTGTAGGGTGAGCGTTGAGAGCCATGGGCATCTGCCACCAAAAACATTACTTCATGGATCCCCAACACCTCTCACTCATTGCTCATGTTCCACCTTTTGGATGAGGGTGATGCACCTGGTTAACCATGCCCAACTGTCTCCTCACTTGCACCGTGCACTTGGCATTTGTTCTAGGGTCTAGATGAGGATGTGTCTCACTGCAGGAGATAAGGGAGGGCTTATATCATCATCCTGGCCCTTACAGATGGTTTACAAGCATTTTACATCCACTTGGAGACCCATGAGAATGTCCTTATGTTGCCACACCCACATGGGAGCACCACAAAGATTTTCTTGGAAAACAAGGGGCCAACCACTTATCCACTATGTTTGAGGTCCATTCTCACATCATGGCACACTCTGAATTTCATTAGGTCTCCTCAAGGGCCCAACGACTCATTTTATTAATCATTCTACCCTCTTGAGAGGCTTATTCTCATGTTGTTGAGCTATTTAGGTGGGCTTGTCACCAAGGGATGTTATTATTGCACATTATTTTATTATTTGGGGCTCAATTAGGCCGAATTAGGCAAATCGAAGTCATTAGAGATTGTATAAATAAATGAGAGGTGATTCATTCTCTCACCATCACTTGGATTGGGTTATTATCTCTTGTGAGAATTTTGCATTCCCTTTTGGAGGACGACCTTGATTTCATGGAATGAATTTCTATGTTTGGATTCTATCTTCTTGGTCTTGGAGCTTCATTATTGGCATAATTTTATGGTCAAATATACTCATTTGTACATGTAAGTGATCTTTTTCATGCTTATTCTTGTTATTTACTTTGTCACATAAATGTTTTAGGGATTTTCGCTATATAGGTCTGATTTTACTGCTACTCTATGTGGAATGTGGAAATTGTGATCTTTTGTGGCATTGCATAATCGCATGTGTTGTGTATGAATGGGTGAATGTTCCTAGAGGTTATATTTATTGAAAATACCTTGATAAGTCATCAATTATTTCATACCAAAGTATAAAATCTTCTGGTAGCTACTCTCATGCCCTAATTTCCATGCAAAGTTTTCTAGAGCTCTCCTTGATTGGGTATAGTCCCTCAAAATCATAAGTTCATCTTGACTCCATCTCTCCCAAGGGCAAGGCACTAATCCATCCACTAATGGTCACCTAAACGCTTATCTTTCTTGCCTCCTCTCTCTCTTTCTAGGCCTAGCCACCATAGGTCACCTATGGCATCAAATAAATCTCATTGTAGCCATCAAAACACCTCAATTTAAGGCCAATAATTGTGCTAGGGTTTCCTGTAGAGGCCCTCCAAATTTGAATCAATTTCGACAGTGGGATCTCAAGATACAACAAGTGCTATCTCAAGGACCATTTCTTGCCCTAGGTTTCCCTTGGCTAGTGTCCTCATTTGGATCATTGCATTCAATCCTCAAAAGAAAAATTGTCCTTTGATCCTCTTCTCTTCCCTAATCAAGTCAAGTCCCTCCTTGGTTGATCAACTCCACATCTTGACCTAATTATGGGTCCACTTGGTCTCGTGTGGTCCCACAACCTTGCAACTCTAATTCCAAAAATATCATATGAAGGCCAATTCTCCACAAGGATTCTCGGGTCTAGGAAACCTCTTGACAAGATATACTTCCAAACCCCTAGCCTCAAGAATCCTCTTAGCCTTTCCTAGAGAGCCTATCACTTTGCTTTCCAAGTAAAAAATCCATATTATTGAGTCTCTCCCGTGAATCGGCCTTGGGAATCACCCTTGATCCTTTCATTGACCTATTCATTCCCATGATTCCTCATATATGATCTCCTCCCATCGATGAAAGTCCGTAAAAAGCAGGGAGCCTTAGCTGAGGTGATAATCGACTATTGCTCCATTGTTGCCCCTTGACCTAGTAGTTGCTCTATAGGATCCCCTCCTAGGACCCCTGCTAGTTTGAGAAGTAGCATTTTCGTGTCGTTTCCAGGGACACGAGACGTGTGTCTTGCTCCTCATATGACAATATCAATATATCATTCTTGGAGACTCCATTGGAGGAACGAAGCCCTAGTTTCTCATTGAGCTTAAAAGTCAATTCTTGTAGGGTGAAGTAAGCATTTGTAAAGGAATTTTAGTTCACCCTGGCGACTCCATTTTGGCATTATATGCAAAATCATGAAAAATGGCTAGTCCCAAAAGAGAGAATGTTCTTTGATCTCCTTGCAATAAGCTTCATGTTCAAGACCTTCAAAAATTACAAAAGGTTGTGGACCAATATGTTGAGCTTTGTGAAGATTTTCTAGAAAACATGGATAAATAATTCATGCTTAGGTTTCATAGGACAACACAAAAACAACTGTGCCTATTAATGTGTGCCTATGAGAAGGATCCTAGTTGTTTCTTTGACTTTGCTAGCTAGACCTGTGCTCTTAGTATTTTGACTGACGTGACCTTATCAATGAAAAAAGTTATAATCAGTCACAAAGTCCCATGAAATGTAATCAGTTGGATGACCAGGGTGACCTTGAATAAAATTTAGATGTGCAAAATGATCATGAAAATGAGGAATGTATGGAAGAATGGGATCCATCTAAAGAAGATCGTGATGACCATGAGAATGTAGAAGGCCTCCACGATGCCAATTTAAGAATTGAGAATGTCCATGACATGAGTAAAATCCCTATTGAAGTCAATGAGGATGAACACGATGAAGTAGGGACCTTCATTCAAGAAAGAGGGTTTGAAGACATGAATATCATAGTTCCCTGTGAAGATGACATTTCTAATTTCTTGTGCATTAATGAGGGAAGATGGGATATGGGCAGCCATCATTTTGACAGTGACCCTACTTATGATACTGACACAGAAAATGAGGTTGAGATTGACTCTCCTTTTCTCCAAGACATTACTCATAGTGATATGACTACTCACACCAATGAAATGGAAGATCATTGTTTTCCCATGCATGAAGGAGGTTTATTGGAAATAGTAGGCCACATTTATGATATCGACGTTGACACTGACAAAGGCCTTGTTTTCCCACGCCTTCCCAAAATCCCGATAACATAGCCACATTATCGACGAACCCTCACTCTGGCTATTCTCACATTGTCACAACTATTGATAATCCCTTTCCCTCTCCTAGGCATGATGCTAAGAAGGAGCTATCCATCAGATGTACCCCTCCTTTCCTCTCATACCTCCAGGATTGTGAATATGATCATCATGAGAAACCTACCTCTTGTATCATGCCATGTCATCAATCTCCTTTTCCTCCCAATCACAACCATGATGGTGATGATATGCCCGAGATTTCCATTCATTGAAAGTTTATGAGCTTGATTGTTGATATCTCTATCTTTTGGTTGGAAGAAAGGATCCTAAGTAATAGATTACATCCCTTTGCTCTTCCTCCCCCCATGATACTCCATGAGTGGTTACTTCATTCACCCGCCTCCCGCCCTTGTGACCTTCCATGTTGTCATTCCTGCTCTTGCCTATGGATCTCTTGCATGAGTAAGAAAAAGGGTAATTGTTTTCATATTCACTGGATAATATGTTGGTTGCATTGGGTCTATGATTATACTTAGTATTATAGTGATGTAACATACATGTTACAGTAGGATGCATTACATGCTGATTTTTCTCAATAGAACTAACATCGTATGATATTATCATAATAGATTAGTCGCATTTAGTTTAGATTCACATGGAAAATGATTTTAGTTTCTTGTTGATTTTATGGCCTAATACTAAGCATGATTTTATAAGACACCACAAAAACATGTTGCCCCGTATGATTGGTCTTTGGTATGTGCAGGTAACAAGTCTGTGGTACCTAGAGATCGCTAGTGTTCTCATGACCTCCAATTTGAGTCGCTTTCAGCACTTTTCTGAGAGTTCATGTCCCAACTGAAGCTAGATGTTACCCACTACTTGTGGGTAGTATGCATAGGAGAAATGTTTTCTCTTATACTGTCCTCAACTGGAAACCAGCAGCCACCAAATAGCTCGACATGCCATTATCTCCAACACTTGAGCCAGCCATGTGGTCCCTCGCCCATGTTGGACATTGGATAAACCAACGCTCCCAGTGTGTTACGCAACATGGACTAACTACCTCTTGTCGATCCTTATCTCTGGCGATGAGATCGTTGACTAACACCTGCAGGTTTTGGTCTAATGGAAATCATGATTCCCAATAAGTGGTATCAGAGCGTAGGTCATGAGTTTGATATACACCCGACTCGTGTTGGGGGGGAGATTGTTGGACATTGGATAAACCAACACTCCTCGTGTGTTTCACGACATGGACCAACTACCTCTTCTGGATCCTTATCTCTGGCGATGCAATCGTTGGCTAACACCTACAGGTTTTGGTCTAACGTCAATCGTGATTTCCAACAACCCATCTATTATGATTGTATGTATGAAGGTGGGTCTCTTGACCTCGAAGGTAGGATTTTCATTGGTATAGTTGAGTAATTTTCCTTACATTTCATGGACACTTTTGGGCATGGGTTAGTGGGGGGATTTGGTGCAAAGAGTAGGCTAGGTCTGTACTGTTGTCTCATCTAATTGATTTGATGGTCACCCTTGTATCCTAGTCCCGTGGCATCTCCTTTATTAGCTATTAGCTTTAGCACTGGCACTACATGGGAAACCCTAATTTTGGTTGTATGGTCTTGCTTCCCGACACCATATCCTTCTGCTCATTCTAACCCCATTCATCATTTTTCCCATTTGAGTCCACATGGGTCCATTGGGTCTACATAAGGTTAGCCTCCCCCTCCCCTTGTCCACACCTTGGATTGGACCTGGAACGATACTCCAGAGGTTAATGTAGCTAAAAGGAAAATAAAAAGCATAATTTGGCCACTATCAATAGGAAATGTACCACAAAATGCAAAAGATGGTCGGGACATACAAATTTAGCACATGGGAAAAAGCCAAGCATGAGCTCTACCCCTTATTTATGGCCCTCACCTTGGTTCCTATGGGTCCTAGATGAGCCCCCTCCACATTAAGGAACCCATGATTGTCCCAACCCCTGGTGGGCAATGAAATGCCCCACCTTAAAAGGGGGTATCCACTAATATCCTATACATGATGCTCTCCCATCTAAGCTATTAGAGATATAACTGACTGGATAGAAGTGTATCTGGCAACTAGGGCGAAGGTCTCTTCATAATCTATCCCTTCTTTTTATGCATACCCCTTTGCCACAAACCTAGCCTTGTACTTCTCCACACTATTGTCTGCCACAGATTTGATCTTATAAATCCATCTTGAACCTACAATAGATCTGTCTTTTGGCCAGGCACTACCTCCCAAACATCATTCGTCATGATAGAGCTATACTCTTCTACAATGGAATCTACCCACACCTGGTGTTGTGCGGCCTCCTGAAAGTTGGAAGGTTATGCAACCTGAGCTACCAATGCTTGGTACCTATCAGGTTGTTTGCGTTGTGTCTTGCTCCTCCTAGGAGTTCCAATAAGCTCCATTGCATCTCTTAATGTCTGAAGAACATCTCTGATGGCTCGACCACTAGCATGGGAGGTTCTGCCAGCTCCTCCTCATCCTATCTCTGCTACTCCATCAACTGAGAACTCCCCGGGTTTCCTGCACCTGAGGAAATACTAGTGCTAGTCATAGTAATTGATCCTTGTGATTGTCCTCCTGCATGTCCCACTGGCTGCCACTGTGGCTACCCCTGTTGCTAGACTAAAAGGGCTTATGCTAACTGATTCTCATCACTTTTAGGCATCTCACAAGACCTCCTGAAAGTTCGATCCTCCATGAACTTCACGTCTCGCCTTACTACCAACTTCTTATTGCTAGGAATGTAGATTTTGAATGCCTTTGAGGTTTCGTTGTACCCAACGAAGAACCCCTTCTTTGTAGTCTGGTTCAGTTTGATCTTTTTATCATCTGGCAGGTGACAATACGCAATTTTTCCAAAAATTCTGAGGTGGCTAACCTTTGGTTTCTTCCCTGTGAAGACTCCTTCCGGCGTTTTTTCCCCAATGCTCTATGAGGAGTCCTATTTTGAATATACGTTGTTGTGTTACATGCTTTTGCCCAAAAACATCTGGGTGGATCTTGGTCATATAACATAGCCTTTGCAACTCCCACAATGGTTCTATTTTTCTGCTCCGCTACACCATTCTGCTAAGGATTATATGGAGTTGTCCATTCTCTCTTTTGATGCCTTCCTTCGCACAGAAATCTATGAAGTCTTTATCAATATATTCTCCACCATTATCTGAGCGAAGCACCTTGATCTTCTTCCCTGTCGCATACTCCACGAGAGATTTAAACTCTTTGAAGCGATCAAAGACCTCATCCTTGGTCTTGAAGAAGTAGATCTAGGTTTCCTGGAATGATCTCAATAAAGGTGACGAAATATTCGGTACTGATGAGAGCTCTAGTGGACAGCAGGCCACAAATATCTGAGTGTGTAAGTCCTAAAATGCCATCAATTCTATTGTCACTTCTTGGAAATTCCGTCTTAGCATACTTCCCAAGTATGCATCCTCTGCACACATCATCAAGTTCTGTGCCAAGTTTAGGAACCCCTATTACCGTTTCTTTGAGCATCCTAAGTGCTCCATGGTATAGATGTGTCATTCTCCTATGCCATAACTCATTTAGCTCCTTCCCACTGCTACTTTCACTGCCTATCAATGCCATTAGAGAATCAATTTATAACCAGTACAACCTATTACTTCGAACTCCAATCTATCTTAACTTTTTCCAGCTCAGGTGTTTAACATACACTTTCTTCCTTACAAAGCGAATATCATACCCCTTATCCTGTAACAGGGATACTGAAATAAGGTTTATACCCAATCTTGACACATGCAATACATATGTAGCACTGATGCTTGCTCCCGACTCCCCCTGAAAATCTATTGTACCTCTCCCTATTGGAGTACATTTCGTTTTGTTCCCCATAGTAATTTAGAAGTCCATCTGCTCCTCTTTGTAGCTAGAGAAATATTCTCTAACCCTTGTCATGTGAGCTGACGCTCCACTGTCTATATACCAGACTCCTTGTGAAGCTGATCTTGCTAAGCAAGAAAATTTGTCTTCTAATCTGGAAGACAAATTTGAAGTGCTAAGAATGTTACTTCTGTCCATGGCTATACTTGAAAAACTTTAGTGTGTTATTCCTCTTTTCTACCTGATGCGGATTTTTCTTCTACAGCCTGCGGCAAAACCCTCTGCGTCCAACCAAGAATCTTCTCAGCTAAAATTTGAGCTGCAACTGCTCCCTCTGACTGCTGGAATCACTAATATGGGAAATTCGATTTTCCTACCTCCTTTCAACTGAAAATCAAACTGCTGCCCTAGCAACTCGGCCTTCCTGTCAATGGACTACGCTGCCTCTAAAAAATTTCAGCCTACTGCTTCCTCTGAGCAGCAAAATTTTCCTTTTTGCCACTAAGCTTCCTAGCTAATCACTTAACCTCTGACAACATGTGAAATTTTATCTATTGCAGTTATTGGAAATTATTCTTCTAACTCAAAAACTAATTATGCAGTCTCCGAAATAGCTTCCACAACCTCTACGTTGAGCTCCCTGTGTCACCCTCTACACAGAGCCTACGCTGGCCCTCTAAAGATTTTGTCCTTCCCTCTTCGACTCTTCTGGGAATTAGAAATCTTCCTCTCAGAATGCTACTGCTCTCCTCTTCCACCTACTACTCACCCTCTAGCTCTATCTTCTCTGTTGAGCTACTGCTACTGAGAAAATCGAACTGCCTGGGCAACTAAGTATCTGCATTGGATGATTTCTCCATCACCACATTAACTTACTCTTATAATCCATTGTTGGAGTACCAATGACCAAGATTAAAACTTAATCAATGGCTAGGATCATCTCTAGATCAATCCGTCTAAGTTTCTATATGATTCTCACCTTATCTCAATTAATATTGATTCATTAACCATATTCACTACGTTTAGACTTAGGAAATATTTAAAAACGGTTAATAACCTAATTCAGACACTTCTAGTCGGAATTTCTAGAAACAATTTCTGGGTCTTGGAAATCTCATGTATTCTAGCCTCTCCACAACGTTTTGTGGCTAGAACACATCCGATGCTACAAAAACTAACATGGATTTGGTTAGTGGAGAGTGGCAAGGTCTTGTGACTCACTCTCGATCAATTCTTCTTCATTGTTACATTAGTGTTCAACAGAGTAGAAGTGAGATGTAGAGATGGTATATGATGATCAAATGTCATGATGATGGATTGGAAGATGGAATTCTCCCTAGTTGAGAGGGAGTGTTAAAATTGGCAACTAGGGCCAAATTCCACTTTGGACAACTCAATTGATGGAGATTATTATTGCATTGAATTCCTCTTTTCCAGAAGACCAAAATCAACCTAAACATCATCAAATTTGGATAAGAAGAAATGTGTTTTTGAATTTATGCCCTCACATGTACTAATTGTCACGGTCTGCTTGGGGTAAATTAATCAAGTCGAACCCCTCTGCAAATACTACAAAAGGAAGAGTCCTCCAACCATATTTGACACATCTTATCACACATTTCTCTCTCTGAAATGGTTGCAGAAGGAAGGATAGCTCCAATGAAGGAGGAAGGGAAAGATTGACATCATGGTTGGGCAACTTGATGGACCGAGTTCCTTAAGTAGGAAGCGAAGCCTATTAAAGGAAAGTTTGGACATGTTTGAGGATTGTTCTGGGCTCTTCTATCTGCTATTGCAGGTCTGAGATATCATAGAGGATGACCGCAAGCATAAGGAGGGTTTGGGTGTGAGTTTGTGGTGTGAAAACCCTCTCCTTGATGGGTCGCATCTTCAAATATCATACCTCATGCTAGCCACAGGAATTAACTTATTCAACAATGGGACAAGAGGATAAACATCTGCCCAGGTTGGCCGCAGACCCACATTGATGAAGGCAAGTTGGCATGAAGGCATGTTTGAGGGTTGAATTAAGTACAGACTTGTACCAAAAGGAGGTTAGATTATCCACAGCAATAGAAGGATGTTTCAGATTTGTTTGTGAGGGTTGTTGCATTATGTCACATGCCCTAACCAAGAGCAGCAAACAACAACAGTAAACTCCAACAATTGTGATTATAAGGCATGTGCAGAGATGATGTGATTGGATATTTTTGGACGCTTGTTAGATGATTGTCTAGATTGGACAACTTACAATAGCTCCTCAATGAACTGCGAGTAACTCTAACCAGACCAAGCCTCTTCAACTGTATGACATCAAGAACAACTTGACTGCTCCAGAATTTCAATTTTGATTGGGCCATCTACTTATCTAAGGGTTGTGCTACTGAAAGTTCAAATTGGCAAGTCAATCTTGAATTTGAATTATTGTACTCTCTCTTTGTCTCTACTGAACCTTTGATTCTAATAATAACAAGAATTGATCAAGGGTTTTCCCCATCTTGGGGTTTTTCCTTGGCTTGTGGCAAATTCTTGTGTTCTCTTGTATAGGCTTGTCTTCAACATTTTTCGATTATGTTATTTCTTCAGTTATTGTCAATGTGATAATGATTTATGTGATTGCTAATGGAAATGAAATGGAATGATAAACAAACTAATATGGAACACTGAAGTAAATGTTCTAAGCAAAGAACATGCTAACAAAATTTAATATGGAGTGTTAGAAAGTGTAGCTAGAAGGGCTCAATTTGACTTTAGCCTTAGTCAAATTGAGTAACTCGAATTTCTACATCAGCAAGACAACTTGGAGGCAGTTAACTAGTGTGACATGGCTCTTGTCACTCAGTTAGCTCAGTAAATTCGAGTTAGAGGACTTGGACTTTAGTTATGCATGTGTGATTGCTAAATTTTAGTAATCCAATTCAGTTATTTTCAGTTGTATTCAGTGAACTAACCTCTAACAATTGTTAGAGTCAGTTGAAGGTCAGTTGTGTAGTGGGACAACAGTCTAGCTCAAAGATCTATCAGTCAACTGATCAATCAACCCAAAATAGCTAGTGCATGCAAGGAATTCTAATTCTTTAGCTAGAGTGGAGGAATTAAGGCTAATGTAAAATGATTTGTATATTATTTGAGTGTACAAGCTCAGTATCTTCCAGAGCAATCTTAGCTTACTCTTAGGAGGCTGGAGGATGTGAGAATTTCTGAATATTACACATCAAAAATCCTATTGTAATCATTGGTTTATTATCCCCTACTTGTTCTTTACATTCAAAAAGTTATTTAATTATTTAAACAGCGATGAAAACACTATTGCAAACTACACATACATACAGATCATGAATTGAAATAAACTGAGACAATCACACAAGGGACACCATTATTTTTGGACAATCATCCCCAAAAAACCCAATTCGGGAAAACCAGTGCAACATATAGAGGGTTTGTATTATTAAACAAATTTATGAATACAACTACGGTGCCAAATCCAACTCACCCAACAGAGAATAAACCTGGCAGAAGTAACTCTATTCGGAGATGGATATTTTGGCGAATCCAGCAACTGGATGATCAAACCCCACAGATGATAATGTTGTTCCCAGTGTTGGGCAATGATGGTTGCTCCAAGCTCTGCGCTGGAACTGCGCCACCTCCTCTAGGAGTTGTGTCACCCTTCCAGTGAGCCTCCCTTGCTCAGAAGTCGATATGTTGAACTATTGCTCTCTCTCTGCCCCACAGAAAACCCCAGCCCTGCCTCTAAGGGACTGAATCATCCCCTCTAGGTTCTGCGTCACCCTCTCTAGAGCTGCGTTGTCTCTCTTGTTATTTCTCTACCTCTCTGCTATGTATCGTTAGCCTTGGACTAAAGTCTCTTTGCCAAACTGCCTCTCTCACTGCAACTCAAGCCACTTAGCTCGACTTTCTCAGCAAACCACACCCCAGAAAAATCGATCTCCTTGATCTCTTGCTGTATCTCCAACTGACCCTCAAGCCTCCTCTTACACTTTTCATGTTGATGAATCAACGGCCATTATCTAATCTTTAATCAACGGCTAAGATTAAAACAGGCTTGATCGTCGTCACTTAGAAACTTCTCACGCATATGTTTATTAATACACATTAATATTTTTATTTTCCTAAGTTTAGACTTAGGAACTCATTAAAAATATTAATTATTTTAATAACTCTTCATCCGGGTGGAATTTCTCCAAACGATTTCTGGGTTCTAGAGATCTCATGTGTTCTAGCTCCTCCACAAAATTTTGAAGCTAGAGCACATCCTATGCTACCCAAAATCAACACTCCCTCTTAGCGAGGAATGTACTCTAGTAATACTTCTAAACAGAAGTACTACACTGATCTACTGCATCAGTCCTTTCTGCTACTGATGCTTGGCTTGATGCCCTTCATCCACTCCATTGTTGCTTCTTGTACTAGTGCCCATGACTCTGCCACTGCCACTGCCACATCTATACTACAAATCCTTCTCAAAATGTTGCCTCATGCTGCCCATAGCACTGCCACTGCTAACTGTTGCACTGCAACTCAGTGGTTGAGAAGTAAGCAACTGAAAACTCAACCAAACACTGACATGCATGGCAGTATGGATGCCTCATGATGCTAAAGCTACCTCTGCAACTAATCTGTGTTGATCTTCTGCTCCCACTACACTGCTACAAACTGCTTTGTGCCCCTCACACTACTACAACATCCATTGCGCTGCCTCAGACTTTGGCACTCTAGCTCCACCACTGTCGCTCCATCACAACTCGCTCCAACCAACACCTGTCATTTTGCTACTGTCATTAAGGGCTCCCATAGCGATATGTGATCCAAGAGCTTGGGCACCTCAAGGATCCTGCCCCTTATGTAGTCCTCCCGACTACAACTCCATGTTGCCCCACCTCTTCTCTAGAGGTGTATGAGCACTCATGGCACAATCATCATCCTCTCCCTCTTTGTCAGCTTTCGCTGGAGCAACCTTCGAGTCAAAAGCCTCCCCCTTGCCCTTATTCCAAGGGCACTGAGTGGCATAATGTCCTAGTTCTCCACAGTTGAAGCATTTGACCTTGGTTATGTCCTTCTTTCTCTTCTGCTACCCTCGCTGCCTCGATGATGCGAGAGCTGCATCCTCCTCCTCCTCATTCTTGACCCAGGCTCCTTTGCCGCTGCTCCCTATCTTTGTCATCCTCTTGAGCTCTTCTTGTCGAAGAGCTACCCACATCTCCCCCTAGCTAGGGAGAGTTACCCTACCCAAGATACTTTGGAAAAAAGTCTCCCAGTCCCCAGTGACTACATTTAGGACAATCCTGACCATGAACTCAAGATTTAGTGTAGACCCCACGAAAATCAACTAGTCGCGAATCCCTTGCAACCTGAGAAAAAAGGTGATGAGCCTCATCATTGGGTAATTATATGGGCCTTAATTCACCTCCTAGCTTAGTCAAACCAACTATTCTCACAACTTATTGCATACTTTTGATTATATTTTGTTTATGAGATGAGTTAGAGTTGGATACTTTGGTTTGTGGTCTAATGTGCATGTAATGCAAGATTAAAGGATAAAAGCAAGGAATTTTGGCAAAGACCTTGGTCAAAACTCGAATGGGACAAGGGACAAGAATTATAGGAGGTAAATTGTCCTCATTTACTACCCCTCCATTCGAATATTCCTTCATCATCTCGGAGTGCAACCAGCGAAATCATGAAGACTAGAAGGCAGCTGAGCAAGTGAAAGTCAAAGCACCAGTTATCTCGAGTTTGGGAGCCAAGCCTCCCTAATTTTAAGGAAGTCGTTGGAGACTTCCCTTGTATAAGTAGAGAGGCCTACGACCTCAGTAGGATTTGGACTTTTGATTGTAAAACTCTGCATTATTTCCAAGCTGCAAGACTTGTGACAGTTGTTGATGTAATCCAACACTGAGTTAACTCAGAGGGATGAAGCTCTTGGGTTAGGGCCCAACCCTAGCAGCTAAGGCTCATCTTTATTGTACATGTATGTTAGTGTAGATTCATGGTTTAATCGTTCATTTGCTTAAGTAGTTGCATTTCCATTACAGCAGGGTAGCACATAGATTTATGGTTTAATCATTCATTTGCTTAAGTAGTTGCATTTCCATTACAGTAGTGTAGCGCATAGATTCATGGTTTAATCGTTTAGTTGCTTAAGTAGTTGCATTTCCATTACAATAGTATAATGTAGATTGGTTGTGTTTTAGTTTTCTTCCATTTGTGCCTTTTTCTTCAATTAGCAGGTTCGCAAGGATTATACTCATAGATTTCCTTACCGTTCGATCCACAACAAACCTAGCCAATCACCATTAACCGCGTGCGTATTCATTTCAACATTTAACTTTATGCACTCCAAATCTCTATTGTCGATCTGTCTAGCTTGATCCAACGGCTATCGCGTCGTCTTAATACTTTATGCGCTCCAAATCTCCACCGTCGATCTGTCTAGCTTGTCCCAACAACTATCGTGCAATCTCGCGTGGATTCTTGCACGGCCGATATTCGCCCGAGAGCACGTGAGAAAAGTGGTTTTCTCATGCTACATGTCACCCAGTTAGGCTAATCGCGTAAAATTTTGGAATTCTGCTTACAGCCTTGAGGGTGCGCGAGAAATTGCCTACTGCCTACAGAAACCCGCTCTATCATTCCGCACGTTTTTTTACCCTTCTGTCGCCATGTGACTTGATGTGATCCACCCATCTATTCACTTCATCTCTGCAATAAGATCTCCGCCATTCATCTCCCGTTTAACCCTCGTGGTCCATCTATTCACTTAACCTACGCGATAATATCTCCACCGCTCATCTTTCGTTAACCCTATTCATTCATCTATTCACTAAATGCCCGCGATAAGATCTTCGCCATTCATCTTCTGATTAGTCATGTTCGTCCATCTCTTGACTTAACCTCCCGCGATAAGATCTTCACCATTTATCTTTCGTTAGTCTTGTTCGTCCGTCTATTCACTTAGCTTTCCGCAATAAGATCTCTACCATTCATCTTTGGTTAGTCCTATTTGTCCATCTATTCACTTAGCCTCTCGCGATAAGATCTCTGCCATTCATCTTCCGTCAGTGTTATTCGTCCATCTATTCACGTAATATTTCGTGATAAGATCTCCGCCGCTCATCTCCCATTAATATTGTTCCCAATCGATCCAACGGTTCCTATGCACTTTTGCTTCGTTACATCCTCCTTTCACTGATTTCGATCTTCGCTTGCTCTTCCGCTTGACTCCTTGCATGCTTGATTTTACCAAAACACCAAAAACCAAAAACAGACTTAGTTTAGTTTTCTTACTTACACATTAGTTTGATTTGATGCTCTTTACTTCTGTAACTTAAATAGCAGCATTAGGTTAGTGTTGATTTAGCAATTCTACTTAGCTTAGTTGTTTAAATGGTTAATTAGGATATGGTGTGATTTAGCATTACATGTTGTTTTCTTCATTACCGCAGTAGAGTAGCTCTCTTAGAATAGATTTGCTCTTCTTCCATCAAAGAATCAAGCTTCTTCTAACTCTATAGAAGTCTAGCTTGGAACCCCTAGGGTCTCTTGCCAGATGAACAAGTGACAACAAGCAGGACCTTCACTTCTACTTGTACATATAGCACTATCACCTCCAAGTTTGTACAAACCCCGAGTTGATAAGTAACAATGGTAGCCTAGGAGTTGCAGCATCTTTGCTGCAATACTGGCGCTCATCACTTTTTGGCGCCGTTGCCGGGGAGGTGTCTGAGTAGAATGTGAATACTGCCTTCTTTTCTTCTATTTCTAGTCTGCTTTCTTTTCTTCTATTTCTAGTCTTCAATTTTCTTCCATTAGTTTTTTTCAGCAAAAGTAATCTAGTGGCTTCCTTTCTTTCATTTGTCATTATTTGATTTTCTTTCCATTCTGTAAGTAGAATTTCAATTCAACAAGTAGTTTCCTTTTTACAGTAGTTTTCATTCAATCACCAATTTCATTTCTACAAAGTACTTTCTTGCTAAAAAAATCTTCCAAAAACCAACCCAAAAACATTTCCTTTCATGCCTCATAGGAGTAGGGACAATTTAGGAAAATTCTTGGCAAATAGCCCCACTGCATCCAATAGCCAACCTTCTCTCTTCTTCGGTGGTTGTGAACTGGAGGAACCCTTAGGTGAGCAACCTGACATATTTGAAGAATCTACAAGGGAGGAAGAAGAAGAAGAAGAAGAACCCATTCCTATTGAACCAATGGCTAAAAACCGAAATGACAGAGGAAATAGAGAGAGAATTGAGGGTGCCTTCCCCATTAGGGAAACCAATGGGGACACTAAGATGAAGAATATAAGCCCCTCTGCTCTACCTCATTTCCATGGCCTGACCACAAAAGAGCCTGACACTTTCCTATTTGAGTTTGTTGTCACATGCCGAACCTATGACTATACAGATGATGAGCAAAAGTTAAAGTTGTTTCCATCTACCCTCAAGGATGCAGCATTATGCTAGTTCATCGATTTACCTAGAGATAGCATCACAACTTGGGCTCAGATGCAACAGGCTTTTAACAACAAATATAGGGACTACTATAGGTCAAAGGATACTAAAGAAGAGATTTTCAGGATGACCATGGGCTAGGATGAATCCTTAGAAGACTATGAAGAAAGACTCTAGCTCAGTTACAAAAGGGCCACGTGCACACTTGACCCTAAGTCACTAAAGCTAGTCCTACTTAGAGGAGTAAGGGAAAAACTTCTCGATACCTTACACTTGTTAGTAGGAGGGGATATCTACCAATTACCCTATGACGATATCAAGACTGTCTTTAGAAACCATTCCAGGGTAGCCAGGAAAAAGGGTAGGAGTAGTCAACCTATGGCTAGTACATCATCTTGCAACTTATCCATCAAGGGTGAAATTGGAAATATGTTGGAAGATTTCAAAAGTGAGATGTTGCAAGCCCTTCCTTGCAATTGGGCCCCACGAATATCAAAAGGAAGCAAGAGGAAGCAGAGAGAACCTTGGACATCTTTTGTCCTAGATGCACCAAAAGGCATCCTAAGAACGAATGTCCATTGAACTGCATTGAGATTTGCTCGGTCTATGAAGAAAACCACTCCACAAACAAGTGCCCTTCTTTACCTGGAATCAAAGTTGTATATCAAGGAGTTGAAAGGGTCACTGAGTAGCTTTGTTACATCAACCAAAGGAGACCTCCTGGACCTAGACCATACCAGCAGGGTATGCAAGGGTCATCCCATGCATATTTCAACCCCAACCAAACCACAACTATACCTTCTTGGGGACCCCCGACACCCTATTCATCCTGTTGACCGCTGCGTGTCAACTACCCATAGCAGTACACCCCCTTTTTCTTCGCAAAAAGGGACAATGCTTGATCGAGATGTTCATGCCATTCGACAGTCATCGTCATTCTCCTGATCTTATTAAGTTGTAAACCCAGTCTGCATTTTGATGTAAATAATCTTAGAGCTGAGTCATGTATGTAAATTGCCTAGGTGGACCTAATTTTCTAGTGGTAATCTTCATTTCGAAAGGTTTTTCGTCTCACCGATCCATGATCGGCAGAGTTTTCCTTCAACCTGACCCCAAAGCCGGAATGAATTTTATCATTAGAGCCTTAGGAGAATCCTAGTGTGTTAATCTACTAGATTATGTTTGGTCGCAGAATTGGGTGCTCTATGAGGGTCTGTCAAAGGGCTTTTCCCCCTTGAAGATGTAAAAATTGTAAAAGTCATGATGTAAAGTGTCTTGAGGGTTAGGAAAAATGTTAATCCCCTCATGCGTCTTGAGTCCTAGGTCCTAGGGAAATTTTTCCAAAGGCTATGTGATGATCCATAAGAACAACAAAAATAAAAATAAAATTTAAAATTAAAAAAAAAAAAAAAAAAAAAATCATTTAAAGAATAGCTTTAGATTTTTCATCTAATTTTAAAATTTTGGTTTTTTGCCTAAAAAACATAAAAATATTCATCGTGGAAATTTTTTGTCAATCTTAGCCTGGAAATTTTTATCGCGTTCTATTTTTGCTGAGGCTAAAATTTTGGGATTAATGTTTATCTGGCATGCTTGAATATAATATCTGGTTAACGTGCAAGTTTACATGGTTGTATCTTTCGAAGTTTATTTCTTAAATTGCCAGATCATCGTTGAAAACATCGTGAGTTTACTGGGTATCTTGCATTGTTATGATTACTGTGTGGGGTTTACATTTTCTGCAGCATACAGTAAGTAATCATTTAAACGTCAAACCCATAAGGCACTGGTCCGTTAAATTAAACAGCTTTTCTCTTTCGTGTCTCCCAAACCAACTGGTTCACAGTTGGTCGCCAATCTCCTTTCAGGGTCTACCCCCCTTAGCCGCGGGAGACAGGCTTAAACGGAGAGATCGGGGATCAGAGTGACAGCCCCTGGTCTGAGCGTTGTCGTGACAATCTGTGCAACAACATTTTTTGGCGCCGTTGTCGGGGATAGAGTTTTTCTGTTCTTGGCGTTTCAACGACATTCATCTTCTCATCATTTTTTCATCTTTCTCATCTCTCATTTGAGCTGGCAGATTCAACATTTTTGGCGTCTCTTGATCTTTTCATCACCTTACCTTTCGTCATATCAGCAACTTCTTTTCAGCTAGTTTCTTGTTTGGGTGGCGACTCCATTTTCTTATTTTTCCCAGACAAGAAGCCTCCCTCATATCTGCTTGTTGGTTGTTTTTTGGATCCTGGAATTAGATTCATTGTTCAAGTGGCGACTCCACTTCCCTCATTGATTGATTTTCTTGAGCAGAGATCTCGTTCTATCATCCATTTGGTCCCTTGTTATTCATCATGGATTATTCGTTTAAACCATGTCATTTTGATGACCTCCATGATATTCCGGAAGTGCCATCTCTAAATCACCTTTGTTCTCAAGTGGTGATGCAGCGCTGTAAAAAGGCATCTAGGCTTGTTCACTCGTATATATCATATATTGTAGACCCCCTCAGTACAATCACGAGAGTCCAAATGGTCTTTTTGTCTTTTCTTTAGAGGGTGATGCTTTAAATTGGTTTAATAATTGTCTTGAAGGTTCCTTCACTTCTTTACAAGACATTGTCAATGCTTTTAAAGATAGATATGGTTATCCAGATAGCTCGCTTTGTGCCCCTAAAACTGTGCAATGGAATGAAAAAGGTCCAGTTGTCGGTGAAAGATTCCAAGACAATTCTTCATATCAAAATGTGCCATCCACTTGTGCCATTACAGATCAGATTCATGATAATGGAAAAGCAAGCACAAATGACAATGAAAAGGAAGATCAAAAGCAAGTTATACAAGAACTAATGTTGCTGGTGAAAAATATGGAGATCAATCAAACTAATTATGCCAATGATGTCAGAACTTTATCTGATCACCTCGAAAAACGTAATAGGGAGATGGAACTCATGCAAGATCAACATGCTAAGGAAACTGAGGCCATGAAGATTAATCACGACACAGAAATTAGTTTTATGCAAAGTAGGTTATCAGGCTTAGAGGAAAATATAACGACCATGAAAGCTAATCATGATAGGGAAATTAATTCTATGCAAAACAAGTTATTAACTATGGATGAAGAAATGACTATCATGACATTCGATCATAATAATCAGTTGGCTACCATGCAAGCAAATCATAAGGAAGAGATGAACTCTATGCAGCATTGCTTGATGATCATTAAGGAAAAAGACGATAAAGTAATAAAAAATATGGAAGCTAATCAGATATGTCTTCAGAAAAAGTTATTGACCATGGAAGAAGATCATACCAGGGAAACCAGTGCTATAAAAGTTGAACACTCTAGCCAGATAAATCAGGAGCCTTCTCATTTGTCGCAACAAGCTCCATCTTACTATGAAGAGGTCATTGGTTCGATTGAAAGGTGGTTAATTGAAGGTGATCCAGATAAACTTAAAAACAATAAAGATCAGATGCAAGATGAAGAAAAATATGTCACGCATATCTTACATACTTCATCTAAGAGCTTTGAAACAGAAAGTCCCATCTCATCAGTGATCCAGCCTGCCACAAAGAAAAAGCGCAAGAGAAAGAAACTGAGAAGAAGATTTGATGCATCAGACGGCCGCGAGAAGCTTGATTTTCGGATAGGAAGAAGCCCTACCATATGCAGAATTGGACATGGCACATCCGAAAAGCAGCCGACAGATTTGCCTGAAAGCAGGCAAATGCTCAGTATACACTATATTGAACACATCTGATGCCATGGGGCATCCACTGTATTTCTAACCTTACTCTTTCTTCTTTCAACATTTTCATTTCTGTTTTAGGATTAGATTTACTTTTCATGTTATTAGAGCTTCTATCTTTCATGTGCTTAATTGTTATATGATGATTTTTGAATGGACGCTACTTATTTCTGTTGTGTGTTGCGTGGGTGCAGATTCTGGATTCTCACATTCCTACAGTGCAGCAACGTGTCCCCAAGTAGAGCCAGATGTTGACCACTACATTTCAACTACCCATAGCAGTACACCCCCTTTTCTTCACAAAAAGGGATAGCGCTTGATCGACGTGTTCGTATCATTCGACAGTCATCGTCGACTTGATCATATTAAGTTGTAAACCCAGTCTGCATGTGTGAATTGTAAATAATCTTAGCAGAGTTGAGTCATGTATGTAAATTGCCTAGGTGGACCTAATTTTCTAGTGGTAATCTTCATTTCGGAAGGTTTTTCGTCTCACCAATCCATGATCGGCAGAGTTTGCCTTCAACCTGACCCCAAAGCCGGAATGAATTTTATCATTAGAGCCTTAGGAGAATCCTAGTGTGTTAATCTGCTAGATTATGTTTGGTCGCAGAACTGGGTGGTCTATGAGGGTCTGTCAAAGGACTTTTCCCCCTTGAAGATGTAAAAATTGTAAAAGTCATGATGTAAAGTGTCTTGAGGGTTAGGAAAAATGTTAATCCCCTCA
>APFE031086637.1:180807-201768 GCA_000404065.3 Pinus taeda
ATTTTTTAATACATTAAAAAATTCGACGGATGAGATTAAGAGATGTCTTGATCCTCATCGACGGTCGAGATCGTTTTGACATGGATCACTCAAACTAGCCGTTGGGATTTTTTCCTTTAAATAAGGGTGCTAGGGGTCATTTGAGATCAGATATTGGATCTGAGTTTTGGCTGAAGAAGCTCTCTTGTAAATATTTTCTGGTGCTAATAAAGAAGACTTTGGGGTCAAAATCTTGCTAGTGTTACTCTCTTGAAGTGCTGTGAGCCATTTCATTTTCTGCATATTTTATTTTTTTGGCCATTAATAACAGCTTAATGAAGAGTATTGTTGAGCAAATGTATCTTGTTCACATGCTAGGGTTTGAGTAGTATTAGGGTTTCTAATGTAATGGCAGGTATCTCCATTATTTTTGAGATCTAGTACTGCTTTTTCTCTCTTATTTGACGGTTGAAGTGAGGTGTGCAGGGAAAGCTTGAAGATCAGTGGGCGTTAGGGGAAGTTCTCGGCTGAACCAGCCAACTCCCACAAGCATTTTTAGCAGGGCCCAGCTAGTTTTGATCCTGGGTCAATCATTTAGTTTATTTTATTATTTGCATGAGAGGTTTCTAAAGAATTTCATTAGCAATCTGAAACTTTCTGAAAATATATTTGAGGATAACTGATAAATCTGGCTGCTTAGAGCCGTAGATCTGTAAATACTGTAAATTTTGTCGCTGGTTTTTAGGGTTTTATTTTCAATCTTGCATATATTTTCTGGGTTTTCGTTTTCCCATTGCAGGATTGCAGGCACAGGCTATGAGAATTTTTCAAGGTTTCATCAGATAATTGCAAGCAGTCTGCCATCCGGGGTTTCATTTTTTTGCAGGGACATTCTCCAAAAATATTTTCAATTTTTCTAAAGAAATTCGAGCTCCTGTACATTTCCTCTGCTCATCCACGTAGCCCCATCTCTTATTCCGCTGCCATATGAGCTCCTCTCTGCAAAATTTAGATGCTAGCGATCTTTGCATTCTCCTGCAAAGCAGAAATCAAAACGCAGCACCATACTTCTAGCCAACAAAACAAAAAAAACGTGGCCCTTGGTTGTCGTCGATTTGTTCTCCAAATCCTGTGTATTTACTTCCAGCTTGCGGCAAGAAATTATCGTGGTTTACATAATTGCTGGAACCTACAAACGCTTATCAGTGCGCCATCTAACTGCAAACCTGCGTGGGTTCCTTTTACTCTTCGCTTCCGCCGTCAAACTCCATAGCCTGCGTGTGAGCCTGCAAATACAATACAATCCAGAGTTTTAAATTTATTGTGGGTCTAAGGTACGTATTAATCCTGCTCTGCCTGCTTGCGTCGAGCTTCCCACGTCCGTTCCCGTTGTCTTTGCAAACCTCCGACCCTGTCCGCGTGAGCCTGTAATCATAAATGTCGCTGTTTTTGGAGCTATATGCGTAGGTTAGCAGCTTAAAATTGATTTTGTTTCGTGCGTCTAGCGTAGGTAAGTCGTTTGCTTTTGCTAGGTCATGTATTTTTGCTTGTTTAGTTTAGTTCTGATATATGCATGCGTTTAATTTAGGTTTTGGTCACAACGAAAATCGTTTTCAATGTTTAGTTTTGGTGAGTCACGTTTTTTTTTTAGATTTAGTTTTAGTTTTATTTTTATATGTATGTGTATGTTACGTTAGTTTAGGTTTAACGTTGATTTTTTTTAGTTTGATTTTAAAACAAATAAAAATCCATAAAAAAATCATTAGGGTTTTACTCTTTAAATTTAGATTTTAAATTTTGATTTAAAATAGATTTTCTTTTTCCTTTTTTTATTTTTGTTTTAGAAAAATAATAAAAAAAAAAAAAAAAAAAAATCATTTAAAGAATAGCTTTAGATTTTTCATCTAATTTTAAAATTTTGGTTTTTTGCCTAAAAAACATAAAAATATTCATCGTGGAAATTTTTTGTCAATCTTAGCCTGGAAATTTTTATCGCGTTCTATTTTTGCTGAGGCTAAAATTTTGGGATTAATGTTTATCTGGCATGCTTGAATATAATATCTGGTTAACGTGCAAGTTTACATGGTTGTATCTTTCGAAGTTTATTTCTTAAATTGCCAGATCATCGTTGAAAACATCGTGAGTTTACTGGGTATCTTGCATTGTTATGATTACTGTGTGGGGTTTACATTTTCTGCAGCATACAGTAAGTAATCATTTAAACGTCAAACCCATAAGGCACCGGTCCGTTAAATTAAACAAATCCATTTAGTGCTTTTCTCTTTCGTGTCTCCCAAACCAACTGGTTCACAGTTGGTCACCAATCTCCTTTCAGGGTCTACCCCCCTTAGCCGCGGGAGACAGGCTTAAACGGAGAGATCGGGGATCAGAGTGACAACCCTCGGTCTGAGCGTTGTCGTGACAATCTGTGCGACAACACATCCTTCCTAGTCTACACTCCCTCCTTGGTACTATGCATCTCAGTATCATTCTCAGTCAGCCATTCAATCATTTCAACCTTATGTTTCGCCACAACCTCAGTGGAATACCCCACACCATGGGTGGAGGCCCCAATACAACAATGCTCCAGCTCTATTGCCTCCACCACTTACCCAACCACAACTCCTACACTCTGCTCCACCCATGCAACCCCAAATGCCTTCCCAGCCAAATCCGAACCCGAACAATAGGCAGGCTCAACAAGTATACAGTGGAGAGACATCATACCCAGCTTATGTTGTAGAAATCTAAAAGATCAACCTAAGATATGGGAGAATTCTCCCAGATAACCAACCTCCCTCTCCACATAGGGAGTTTGAGGAAGAAAGAGAGGAAACCAACCTTAAAGTAAATCCACCCTTTCCAAAGAGGTTAGCCCAACCACTCCAGCCTACCCCAGAAGAACTTGAACTTCTGGGAGAATTGAAAAATCTATGTGTAAATATCCTCCTTCTCCAAGCAATAAAAGATGTTCCCATATACATTAAGTTGATTAAGGAGAAGTTCTTCAAAAGAGATGCCCCTACCATTAATGTCATTGGGCAGCTATTTGACTTAATGCTGGGGCAGGTAATATGTCTGAAATATTTGGACCCTAAAAGCCCTGTAGTAAATGTGCACATCAATGGCACCATTGTCCCACACACTCTGATTGATCTTGGGGCTGCCATTAATGTGATGACAAAGGACACCATGCTCAAGCTCAACCTCCAAGGGTCATTGAGGAAGATCACAACAATTCTACAACTTGCAAACCATTCCACAGTCACCCCTGAGGGAATTATGGAGGATGTGATGGTCTCCATTGACTCTTGGGAGTACCCTACAGATTTTCTAGTTCTCCAACCTAAGACTAAGCTTAGTGGTTACCCTCTCATCCTTGGGAGGCCATGGTTGGCCACAACTGATGCTTACATTAGCTGCAGAGCTGAGATATATGACCATAAAAAATGGGCATATGTCCAAACAATTAGTCCTATACCCTCCTACTCAACCTTCTCTAGAGAATGATTTACCTTTATGGTTGGAAGAGGAGGAAGAAGATGAGGCTTATTCAACCCAAATTTATGCTTTGGAAGCAACCATAGGAGAAGGATAGCAAGATGAGGATGACTTAATTGAACACCTGCTCCAAAGTCCAACTCCTAGTTCGTTACCATTAAAAGAAGTAAGGGAAAGCCAGAACAATCATCCAATTGACTTATGCTTGGCCAATTCCAACCCACTCTGTGTCAAAACCATAGATTTTGGTCCAGAGAAAACTTTGAAAATTAATCCATCTCTTTCTGCTCTTGAAGAGGAAAAGCTATGCAACATGTTGAGAGAAAACCTGGAAGCCTTTGCTTGGAGTTACAAGGAAATGAAGAGAGTACACCCCTCAATGTGTACTCACCACATATACATCAAAGAAGGTTTCAAGCCAGTTCGGCAACCACAAAAGAGGATGAATCCAACTCTTAAAAATATAGTCAAAGAAGAACTGCAAAAACTGCTAGATGCAGGATTCATTTACCCTATCTCTAACAATGAGTGGTCTCTGCTTTAGTGTTGGTTCCCAAGAAAAATGGTAAGTGGAGGATTTGTCTAGATTACAGGGAGTTGAACAAAGCCACAAAGAAGGATCGTTTTCCCCTACCCTTCATTGACCAAGTGCTAGATGGCCTAGCAAGGAAGAAGTTATTTTCTTTCCTAGATGGATTCAATGGGTACAACCAAATCCAAATCTGCCCAGAAGACTAGGATAAGACCACATTCACCTGTCCTTGGGGTACTTTTGCCTATAGGGTCCTTCCTTTTGGCCTATGCAATGCCCCTGCCACTTTCTAGAGAGAAGTCTTGAGTATTTTTGTTGAATTCGTACATGATGCAGTGGAAATCTATATGGATGATTTTACACCTTATGGCTGTGATTTTCAAAAAGCCCTGACTAACCTAGGCAAAGTATTGCACAAATGCATTGAAATGAACCTGTCTCTTAGTCCAGAAAAATGTGAATTCTTAATCACTGAAGGGACCGTGCTAGGTCATTCAATATCTCAGCAAGGACTGCAAGTGGACCCAAACAAAATAGAAATCATCCAAAGGGTCCCACCTCCTCAAAAGCAGAGGGATGTCAAGAGTTTCTTGGGGTTAGTTGGATACTACCAAATGTTCATAAAGGACTTCAACAAGTTGGCCTCTCCTTTATTTGGGTTGTTGACCAAAGATTCTGAGTTTATATGGTCAAAAAGTTGTCAAGAGTCCTTAGACATCTTAAAGGGTAAGTTAACCACTGCACCAATTCTTCGAGGCCCAAACTAGGCCCTCCCTTTTCTCATGATGATGCCTCACACAAGGCCATAAGAGCAGCATTAGGTCGGGTAGAGGAGAAATTGCCCTATGCCATCTATTTTATTAGTAAGAACCTGTCAAAAGTTGAGCTAAATTATACTGTGACTGAAAAGGAACTCCTGGCTGTTGTGTATTCATTAAACAAATTTAGGTATTACATTACAAGCTATCAAACATTTGTTCATACTGACCATGTTGCAATCAAATATTTAATGAACAAACCAGATGTGAATGCTAGAATTATAAGATGGTTGCTTTTATTACACAATTTGATCTAACTATTGTTGATAAGCCTGGTAAGGAAAATTTTGTTGCAAACTTTCTATCTAGGATGAATTTGCCTGCAGGTGAAGAAGGAATGGTGGATGATCAATTACCAGACGAGCATTTGTTTGCTATTTCAGTTCTCTCCCTATGGTTTACTGATATAGCAAACTATTTGGTATTAGCACAGTTCCCACCAAACTTGCCCTCCAAAGAAAAGAGCAAGATAGTCAGGAAAAGTGCCCCCTTCACCTGGATTGGGGGCAATCTTTTCAACTTGGCCCAGATCAAATTTTGAGAAGGTGTGTAAAAAAAAAGGAAGTTTTTGACATCCTTCTGACCTGTCATGATGGGCCTTGTGAAGGTCACTTTGCAACAAAGAGGACAACATTCAAAGTATTACAAGTGGGCTATTATTGGCCCACTCTTCATCAGGATGTGAAAATGAATATTAGTCAGTGTGATCGGTGCCAAAGGATGGGAAAGCCTACTCCAAGAGATGAAATGCCCCTAAAACCTCAAGTGACTTTCAAGCCATTTGACAAGTGGGGCATGGACTTCATTGGGCCTATCAACCCTCCTTCAAAGCAAAAACAGTGCATTGTTGTGTGTACTGATTATTTGACTAAGTGGGTTGAAACCAAGACGATTAAGGCAGCAACAGAAGAGAAGGTGGCTGAGTTCCTAAGGGAGAATGTATTCTACAAATTTGGGTACCCTAGAGAGCTAGTCACAGACCAAGGCAGCTAGTTTACCTCCAACATGATTGAAGAACTACTCAGTCATCACAAAATCAAGCATAGGACCTCCACTCCTTATCATCCACAAGCTACTGGGCGAGTGGAGGTGACCAACAGGGCACTGGAGAGCATCTTAACCAAGGTAGTAAGTAGCAGCAAGAAGGATTAGGCAGGGAGGCTAGTTGAGGCCACCTGGGCCTATAATACAACATGGAAGACCACCACTAGATTTACACCCTATGCGCTGGTCTATGGGAAAAAGGCTTTGCTGTCCATTGAGTTTGAATATAACACATTCAGAATGGCAGCGCAACTAGATTTGGATCTCATTCATGCACAGAAAGAAATATTGTTCCATTTGAATGGCCTGGATGAATTCAGAATGCAGGCCCTCCTACATACAGAGATAGTTCAGCTTCAGAGGAAGATCTGGTATGATAGACATATTAAAGAGAAGCAATTTCAAGAGGGCGATTGGACATTATTATATGATTCTAGATATAAAGACTTCAAGGGCAAGCCAAGGACAAGATGGCTCAGACCTTATGTGGTGGAAAGATGCCATGATAATGGTTCGGTGCAAATCAGAACTATAAATGAAGAAGCCATTCCATTGCTTGTTAATGGACACCGATTGAAAATGTGCAAGAGGCCTTTATCAAAACAAGAGTTCATTGACAATATCAATAAGACAGTGATGATGGTGGAGCAAGTTCCAACTCCTCCCTCATAAGGTCTCTGAAAAAGAAAAAAAGAAAAAAAATAAGGATTCAGGTGAAAACCTCCATGAGGTGCCTGAGTCCCACCTTTAGGTTGAAAACCTTGTGAGGCGGCCCAATGATGAAAAAATAATAAAAAGATCCCTAGGTGAAAACCTTCCTTGAGGCGCCCAAGGCAAACATCTAGGGTGAAAACCTCTCTGAGGCAGCCTAGGTGTTTTTCAAAAAAGAAAAAAGAAAAGAGAACAAAGACAATTGTTATTTGCAGGTAGGCGAGAAAGACAACCAAGTAGCAAAGAGAACCCTGCCTCACACATATTCATCTCCTCCACTCCTTACCATGCATCCCTCCATCAATTCCATTGTTATTTTCACTTTCATAGCTTCAATTCAGGCGAATGCTGTGTTTTCTACAGAATCCCCTGTATTCCTACAGGATACCCTCAAAACCTACAGGAAGCAATCCGAGGGTGAATGGTAGGTTGGTTAGGTCCTATAGTAGCCTATCCCACATAATATCAATCATCAGCTACAGGTCTTCACTAAGATGATCCAGACAGCAAACGATAGACAGCGAACAACAGACAGCAGACAGCAGCCAACAGAGGAGGAAGAAGAATGACCATGTAGCAAATAAACAATGCAGCACATCTGATCTTCAACAACTGCAACATAGCATTGAGACCACACGCAAGTATCTTTCTCACTCACTCATATGCATAATTTGATCAAAAGTTGTAAAGGTTACGAGGTAGTTGGTTTATAAGTGAAGAGGTGGCTAGTTAACTTGGCCACCTTCATTCAATCATCACATACAAAACCGAGTGTCCTATCACACATGGCCACAGTCAACTCAAAGACAGAGGAGGAGTAGGACAAGAAGTAGTTAACTACGAATCTACGAGGTGGGAGCTTATTACAAGGAGTGGGAAACAAAACATCGTTTGCATGCATTCATGCATTCCACGTTGTTAAAATTGGAAACTAGGGCCAAACTCCATGTGGGTCAGCTTATTTATGGCAACCGATATTTTTATTGGATCTCTCTCGTCGAGAGGTGTAGGATTGATCTAAAGATCATCCGATTCCGATAAGTATTTATGGAGCTATGAATTTATTTTGATTATGGAATTATTATCAAGCCAACCAGCAACTTGGGTAGGCTCAGAAGCCCAATAGACGTGTCTATTCATCATCCTCGTTTTAGTATAAATTGGTGAGGAATTGAAGTCATTTCACACATGTATTCTTGAGGTGATCTCCTCTCCACATCTTGGGTTTTTGGAGAAGGAGAGAACCAAAAGAATACGCTGGCCTAGAAGGAGCCCTAGCTGCAAGATGATGCCCTTATCCTACGTTGGTCATGGAGACATATCTATGCTGGTCATGGAGACAAGTCATACGCTGGTCATGGAGACATATCTACGCTAGTCATGGAGACAAGTCATACGCTGGTCATGGAGACATATCTACACTGGTCACGAAGATAAGTCATACGCTATTCATAGAGATTGATATATATAGGTCATGGAGACAGTCATTACACAAGACAGTCAATGTATCTGCTCCATTGTCATATGGAAGAGCCGTAGTACAATCTTAATGATGTTCCGCAGGCACTTATACACTGTCATCTATATGCATAGCAATGAAGAATATATGTGTATACGTTGTCATGACTAAATCTAACGCAGTCTATACGTAGTCCAATGGAAGTGACGTAAATGCCCTAAACACTGTGAAGGAGAAGGCATGATACGTAGTCACAAATTACAGTCATGTAAATTCCCTAAATGTTGTGAAGGAGGGAGACCTTATGCAGTTAATAAATGAAGGCATCTACACTGTGTATACACTTTCATGAAGACAATATATGCAGAATTACGGAAACCCTATATCCTGAGCAGGCAATGAAGACATCCACGCAGATATATATACGCACAATTATGGAAGCCTAACACACTGGTCATTAAGACACTTATACGCACGAAGTTGCAATCACAATAATGGAGCCGCAGTAAGGATAATGAAGCTGCAGTCAACGTAATGGAACCACAGCCAAGTTTGTATCATAAAGAAAATGAATCCCCATTTTATGTAGGGTTTGGCTGTGTCATCGGATAGGTTAAGGAAATGTTGAACTAAGATTATCCATTCTCGGCATACGCAAGATAAATTACAGCCCAGCTATGACTCGATGATGAGATAAGGGTTCAATGAAAAGATTTGTAGCTTATGACAGTCTCAACATGTTTCAAAGCACAGTGACAGTATCATATATATGTATATGAGCATGATCAGTAATAGGACTACATAATGATGATGAAGGCCAGCATGATGATGGATAAGATCTTGGACATGGGCAGCATGAAGTTGAATGAGATCATGGACATGAAGGGCAGCATGATGATGGATAAGATCATGGACATGGGCAGCATGAAGTTGAATGAGATCATGGACATGAAGGGCAGCATGATGATGGTTAAGATCATGGACATGGGCAGCATGATAATCATGATTAGTGCACCATGGTGCAGTATGCAGTGGTACAACAAGAGAACCAGATGCAGCACGATGATAGGTGAAGGAGTCACCTTGGAGAATCAGTTGAAGCAGAATGTCTTCAACTGATCTCATCGTTATACAAAATCATCTATGCTAGATCTAGATAAGTCAAAGTGTTGACTTATGTTGTAAATATACTATCTCTCTCTCTCTCTTTCTCTGCTGAACGTTGAAGAACATAAAGAAGAATTGATCAAGGGTTTCCCCACATTGTGGGGTTTATCCCTTGCTAGCGCCACATCTTGTGTCCTCTTGTCTTGGCTTGTCTTCTGTGATTTATATTTATGTTCTATCTGTAGTTTACTTTAATGCTGATGTGATTGCTAATCTAGAAAAGATAATGAGCTAACTATGAAAATTTAAATAAGTTGCTCTAGCATATAACATACCTTAACTTAACATGGTATCAGAGGTGAGGTGAAGACAATGCCCAAGAATGAGTGAAAGAGCAATCACCAAAGACAGTTGGGACAAGACAAAAGGATCAATGGGTTCCTCATAATTCACCTAGGGTGAAGTCGAAGCAGAGAATGTTATCAGAATGGCGCGACGAAAGGTTCTGATGGCCCATCTAAAGATCACTTCATTAGGAAGTTCGGATCTAAGGGTAGAAGGAAAGGCGGATTCTTTGGTTGCAATAAGTTCGACCATCATGCGAAGCAATGTCCGAAGGAGAGGGACACATCTCTTGATGAAGATAACAATCACTTCAAGGACATCTTCAATGATCAAAGGAATGACTGGTAATGCAAGTCATCAAGGAAATGGTCGACTCTTCAAAGAAAGCAAGGAGCCCCAAAATCACATTTATGTACCTAATCGCAAGAACAACCGGTGTCCATCTCGGAAATGGAAGCAAAGGTTTCAGGGTGGCACTCATTGATGGAAAGGTACGCGGATTATTTTTAAAAGATGTTTTAGAATTTAGGGTTGCATCAAGTCCATTGGGGACCATGTCCATTGACTCAGCATTGGAGGTCTATAGGTCAGATGGTGACCGGGATGCCTGAATTCAAAAAGAGCGTGAAGGTACATGTCTGAGATGTACCAAAGGAAAATCTTACAAGGGGACCATTCCCCTCATGTAGCAGGTCCACAGGTTTGGAACAACCCATGGAGTTTGAGATTCATGAACGAGAATCTCATGTATATAGAAAGCCCTCTATGGCTTGAAGCAAAACACCCCGGGCATAGTATGAAAGGATTGATAGTTGTTTGATGAAGCTGAGATTCACTAGGAGTGAAACCAATCCAAACCATTACCCGAAGGTTGTGGTTGATAGACCTCTCATACCGGCACCTTATGTGGACGAACTATTTCTGACAGGTGCAGACCCTCTCATTTGCAGAAGTAAGAGGGCACTGGATTCAGGACATATTTTTTGCAGTTAGCATGGTGAGATCATATTTGGTTGAGCCTAACTAGATTGGTGCCAAGAATCTTCTGAGATATTTGGGGCATAATCTCTCATGGATTGAGATACACTGCCGGAAATATGAAAACTACATGATTATTCGAATGCTAACTGGGCAAGCAGTGTGGAGGATTACTAGAGCACTTTTCAGTGCTGGTTCTCTTTTGATTTTGCTTCGATATCATGGATGAGCAAGAAGCAAAAGTCAGTTGTTATAAGTACCGCCAAGACCCGATACATAACTACAAGTATGACCTCGTATGAAGTTGCCTGGTTGTGGAAACTTTTCAGTGAGTACACATGATGAATACCACTGTGATTCTCTGTGACAACCAGAGGTGGGATTCGATTATTGACAAATCCCGTATTTGACGATTGCTCCAAGCAGATAGACATCATATACTGCCTTATCTGGGATATGGTAAGTCGATGAGCAAAGGAGGCTCCATCGCATTAAGATGATGTACAGGTCGATACACCTTGTCAGAGCCCCAAGGAAAAATCAAATTTGTGATTTTCCTGAACGACTTGGAGTCGTCGGGAGACCCTTGTACAAGGGTTCTACATGTTGCATACATTGAGCTTTGGGAGCTCTGGCGGATTGCGGTTCTTACTGGAGCAACATACGACCACAGGGTGACTCACCCTCCCCTGGTGGTGCGCACTGGGACAAGATGATTCACTCTCCTATGAAACAAGATGACTTTCTTTCTTGTGGGACAAGATAATTCACTGTCTTGTAGGACAAGATGATTCGCTCTCCTGTGTAGCAGGATGATTAGTTCTCTTGTGAGGTCTGGATGATGTGTTCTCCATGACGATTATGTAGCAAGATGATTAGCTCTCCTCTGAGGTCTGAATGATGTGTTCTCCCTGACAATTATGTAGCAGGATGATTAGCACTCCTGTGAGGCCTGGATGATGTGTTCTCCATGGCAATTGTGTAGCAGGATGATTAGTTCTCCTGTGAGGACAGGATTGATTAAGTTCTCCTGTCAAGGCATCCTACCCATGCAGTCTAGGACTCATGGGAAGTACCTCTCATCTCATCAATGAGCAAGGAAATGAGGATAGGGACCATAGTAGTACCGATGGATGCATCGCTGTATCTACCATACTCCCTATGCTAGGATGACCTTCATTGATTTGGGATGAATGACACTAGTCTCGGACTAGTGATAGGAGTTGTACCTACTATGACGCTGACATCGGGTACGTTAAGACTGGTCTAGGACCAATGTACATACTCTAAGACTGACTTAGGGTTAGTGGAAGACTGGTCTGGGACCAGTGAGAGTTGTACACGCTATGACGCTGACTTTGGGTCGGTTGAGACTGGTCTGGGACCAGTGGTACACTCTCTGAGACTGATGATACTGGTCTAGGACTAGTAGTAGGAGTGGTACCCACTATGACGCTGACTTTGGGTCAACTGAGACTGGTCTGGAACCATTGGTACACACTCTGAGACTGACTTCGGGTCAGTGGAGAATGGTATGAGACATTCTCGATCAATTCTTCTTCTTCATGGTTTAGCAGAGCCGAGCAGAGCCAGTAGAGTAGAGCTAAGTTAAGCAGAGCAAAGTAGAGCCAGTAGAGCAGAACAAAGCTAAGCAGAGCTGAGTAGAGCTAGCAAATCTGAGCAGAACTGAGTAGGGCAGTGCAGGGCACTGATGGCAGAGATAGTACAGTTGGACATATGGATCAGCAGATGGAGTTCTCCCTAGTTGAGAGGGCGTGTTAAAATTGGCAACTAGGGCCAGACTCCATTTGGGTCATCTTATTTATGGCAGCAGATATTTTTATTGGATCCCTCTCGTCAATAGGTGTAGGATTGATCTAAAGATCATCCGATTCCGATAAATATTTATGGAGATATGAATTTATTTTGATAATGGAATTATTATCAAACCGACCAGCAACTTGGGTAGGCTCAGAAACCCAATAGACGTGTCTATTCATCATCCTCGTTTTAGTATAAATTGGTGAGGACTTGAAGTCATTTCATACATGTATTCTTGAGGTGATCTCCTCTCCACATCTTGGGTTTTTCGAGAAGGAGAGAACCAAAAGAATACACTGGCCTAGAAGGAGCCCTAGCTGCAAGATGATGCCCTTATCCTATGATGGTCATGGAGACATATCTACGCTAGTTATGGAGACAAGTCATATGTTGTTCATAGAGACTGATATATACTGGTCATGGAGACAAGTCATACGTTGTTCATAGAGACTGATATATATAGGTCATGGAGACAGTGATTACACAAGACAGTCAACGTATCTGCTCCGTTGTCATATGGAAGAGCCGCAGTACAATCTTAACGATGTTCCGCAGGCACTTATATGTTGTCATCTATATGCGCACAGTAATGAAGAATATATGTATATACGTTGTCATGACTATATCTAACACAATCTATACGCAGTCCAATGACAGTCACATAAATGCCCTAAACGCTATGAAGGAGAAGGCATGGTACGTAGTCACAAATTACAGTCACGTAAATGCCCTAAACGCTGTGAAGGAGGGAGACCTTATGTAGTTAATAAATGAAGGCATCTATGCTGTGTATACGCTGTCATGAAGGCAATATACGCACAGTTACGGAAACACTATACGTTGAGCAGGCAATGAAGACATCCACGCAGTCATATACGCAGATATATATACGCACAGTTATGGAAGCCTAACACGCTAGTCATTAAGACACTTATATGCACAAAGTTGCAGTCACAATAATGGAGCCGCAGTAAGGATAATGAAGCTGCAGTCACAATAATGGAGCCGCAGTAAGGATAATGAAGCTACAGTCAAGGTAATGGAAACGTAACCAAGTTTGTTTCATAAAGAAAATGAATCCACATTTTACATAAGGTTTGGCTATGTCCTCAAACAGGTTAAGGAACCGCTGAACTAAATATTATCCATTCTCGGCATAAGCAAGATAAATTACAGCCCAGCTATGACTCGATGATGAGATAAGAGTTCAATGAAGAGATCTGTAGCATACGACAGTCTCAACATGTTTCAAAGAACAGTGACAGTATCATATATATGTATATGAGCATGATCAATAATAGGATTGCATAATGATGATGAAGGCCAACATGATGATGGATAAGATCTTGGACATGGGCAGCATGAAGTTGAATGAGATCATGGACATGAAGGGCAGCATGATGATGGATAAGATCATGGACGTGGGCAACATGAAGTTGAATGAGATCATGGACATGAAGGGCAGCATGCTGATGGATAAGATCATGGACATGGGCAACATGATGAAATCATGACTAGTGCATCATGGTGCAGTATGCAGTGGTACAACAAGAGAACTGGACGCAACACGATGATAGGTGAAGGAGTCACCTTGGAGAATCAGTTGAAGTAGAATGTCTTCAACTGATCTCATCATTATACGAAATGATCTATGATAGATCTAGATAAGTCAAAGTGTTGACTTATGTTGTAAATGTACTATCTCTCTCTCTCTCTCTTTCTCTGCTGAACTTTGAAGAACATAAAAGAAGAATTGATCAAGGGTTTCCCCACATTGTGGGGTTTGTCCTTGGCTAGCGCCACATCTTGTGTCCTCTTGTCTTGGCTTGTCTCTGCGATTTATATTTATGTTCTATCTGCAATTTACTTTAATGTTGATGTGATTGCTAATCTAGAAAAGATAATGAGCTAACTGTGAAAATTTAAATAAATTTCTCTAGCATAGAACATACCTTATCTTAACACACGTCCTCGAAACTCCATCACTCAAGTCGTGTTTATAACTCTGGCCACCAACCGGAAGCAAGGATCCATTGTTCTGCAAGAGAATTTCTACAGGAGCATGCATAGGAATTCCTACAGGAACAATCTACAGGAGCAGTCCACAGGATACAAAGAGGCAATCTACAAGATAGGCAAAGAGAGGTTCAAGAGGGAATATCACGAGAACTGTCCACTGCCACCATTCTAAATAGGTAGGATCTAACAATCCATCCCCATTTACAAGCAAATGAACTAGAAATGCTCTAAAAGCTAGTGGATATAACAACTATGGGAGGTGAATTACATACACAGGGAACTCTGTTTTCTCCTGAATTTAAAATTCTTGTGTCAAGCCTCTCATTTCCTCCTTAAGCCTCACAAGAAAGATGACAGGAAGGTTTAATAGGAGAGAGCCCACAAACATTGTGAGGATACAACAACACCCCCAAGTGCTTGAAATCTTTATAAGACACCAGTGGATGGGGTTTTTCGAAAAATTCACAGGGTATGATGATGAGGTGGCTCAAGAATTTGCTCATTCCCTCACTCCACACAGAAAAATCCATGCCACTATTATAGTTAGAGGGCTCACTTATAGATCTCACCCCAGAGCTCATCAGTAGGGTCACTACACTTTCCCTAGGAATTCCATGGAGAAAAGAAGACAAAGCAAACAATCAGGTGGCAAAAATAAAATTGTAGAATTGAGGCTTCTGTGATCCATGTCACGAGAGATTCTTCAGCGTAAATCACATAAAATTTCATTTGCCGACGCGTTTCGAACCAACTAGTGTGGTTCATCGTCCAACACTAGTGAAGGTGAAGAACCCACAGAGGATAAAAATGGAGTAAGGAGAGACAGTCTGCCATACCCATGGAGTGAGGTAGGTTACAAACTCATCAAATATATCTCATGTGAGGGTAGATACAGTGTTATTTATGGCTGCCATTTTAGAATGCTTGAAGAATTAAGATTCGGGGTAGAAACACCAATTCACCAAAGACTCAGCATACCCTATTTCTTGATGCAATCACTCATAGACTCCAGCAACAAAGTAAAGGAAGGGAATTCTCAACAATTGGCTCACCATGGGTTAATCAAGATCCTCATTGAGGATGCCCTCCAAAACCTAAACATCCCTATAACATGGTCAGTCTTCAGAGACTTACCAGCAGAGCATGACATCAAAACCCTCACCTATGATGTTAGTCCTTCTGTCAGTGAGGAGGAGGAAAAACAAGAAGAAGAAGATACAGAGCTAGATGGGGATGAGATGAATAAAGATGAAACTAATACAAAGGAACATGATGAAGCAGAAGAAGGAGGATGACGCTGAAACAAAGGAAGAAACTGATGCAGATGAGAAAGAATAACAAGAGAAAGGAAATAAGAAAAATAGAGAGGAAGAAGGCATTGAAACAAAAGCTGAAGAACACAAGGAAGAGTCACCTAGGGTGTCTCCAGAGGCCCCTACGAGGGAGGCAGTAGGTGCCCTCACTGCTCTCAACACCCCAGTCAAGCAAAACGGGAAAAGAAGGAGGCAAACCCCTCTATATTTCAGAACAAGAAAGAGCACAAGAATCAAACAACGGAAGCTCAAGGAAATGGCCAAAGAGCTAAGTGCCTTAAGAGACAGAGAAACAATAATGAAAGGTCAACTCGAGAGAGAAAATGCATGGCTGAGAGGACAGCTTCAGTAAAGGGAAAACTGACTAGCATGTATGGCTAGTCTCTCCTTGGAATCCATCTAGTGTAGGATGCTAGCTAAATCCTATGCTCTTTACCTTAGAGAACAATGGTTGCAATTTCAGATTAAAAGACTAGCACAAAGGGGCACCATGCCATTTCAGGACTACAAGCAGTTTATTGATATTTGTGATCAAAGTACACTAGAGGATAGGGCCAAAATGGCTGAATTTTACTTGCACAACAAGGCCCTCACAAACAAGAATGTTTGGGATCCTAATGCCGAGCTAGGAGATATGTAATTAATGGCTTTGGCATCATGGATGAACCATGAGGAGTCAAGGGCTGCAGAGATGAAAAGAATATTGGCTTGAGAGCAGAATGAACCTCTTCTCATCAGAGCTGAACAATCAAATCCAATGGCCCTAATAAACACCCATAATCCAATTGCAAATGATCCTCAGCTGGTACCTAGATATCTTGCTGCCCAAGAGCAAGCAATTTAACATTTTGAGGATATGTTTAGGCTGCTAGGAGATGATAGTATACATGCCTACTCAAGGAGATGGAACACACTACCACACAGCTTGAAGATCAGAGAATATCACTCCCCTCAAAGGTTAAGAGAGGCAGTCAACAGGACACCAATGTATAATCAATCGATGCAAAGGTTGAAGGTCAATTGGATAGGCCTAAAACTCAGTCCACCGCTACTCCTAGGGATGCTAGAAGGGAGAAAAGAAGAAGAGGAAAAGAGGCAGTGGGAAGAAGTAGAAAGGAAAGTAGGCTTCTATGAACAAGAAGAAGAGACCACAATAGAGGCATGGAATGTCAGAGAAACTACCAGAGCCATGAAGGACATGGACATTGACTAAGTTGCTCAAAGCATCAGCAACACTTTCAGTAGGGGGGTGATAATGAGCCTCATCATTGGGTAATTATATGGGCCTTAATTCACCTCCTAGCTTAGTCAAACCAACTATTATCAAAACTTATTACATACTTTTGATTATATTTTTTTTATGAGATGAGTTAGAGTTGTATATTTGGCTTTGTGGTCTAATGTGCATGTAATCTAGGATTCAAGGATAAAAGAAAAGAATTTTGGCAAAGACCTTGGTCAAAACTCGAATGGGACAAGGGATAGGAATTATAGGAGGTAAATCCTCCTCATTTACTACCCCTCCATTCGAATATTCCTTCATCAAATCAGAGTGCAACCAGCCAAATCATGAGGACTAGAAGGCAGCTGAGCAAGTGAAAGTCAAAGAAGTTATCTTGAGTTTGGGAGCCGAACCTCCCTAATTTTAAGGAAGTCGTTGGAGACTTCAGTCGTATAAGTAGAGAGGCCTAGGAGCTCAATAGGATTCGGACTTTTGATTGTAAAACTCTGCTTTATTTTCGAGCTACAATACTTGTGACAGTTGTTGATGTAATCCATTGTTTTGATAATAAGAATGAGTTTTGTTTTGAGCCAGCACTGAGTTAACTCAGAGGGCTGAAGCTCTTGGGTTAGGGCCCAACCCTAGCAGCTATGGCTCCTCTTTATTGTACATGTATGTTAGCATAGATTCATGGTTTAATCTTTCATTTGCTTAAGTAGTTGCATTTCCATTACAACAAGGTAGCGCATAGATTCATGGTTTAATAGTTCATTTGCTTAAGTAGTTGCATTTCCATTACAATAGTGTAGCGCATAGATTCATGGTTTAATCGTTCAATTGATTAAGTAGCCGCATTTCCATTACAGCAGTATAGCATAGATTGGTTTGTGTTTTATTTGCTTCCGTTTGTGCCTTTTTCTTCAATTAGCAGGTTAGCAAGGATTATACCCGTAGATTTCCTTACCATCCGATCCACAACAAACTTGGCCAATAACCATTAACCGCATGCATATTCATTTCAACGTTTGACTTTATGCGCTCCAAATCTCCACCATCGATCTGTCTAGCTTGATCCAACGACTATCGTGTCGTTTCAATACTTTATGCGCTCCAAATCTCCACCATTGATCTGTCTAGCTTGATCCAACAGCTATCGCGCAATCTCACGCGGATGCTTGCACTACCGATATCCACCCAAGAGCATGCGAGAAAACTAGTTTTCTCATGCTACGTGTCACCCAGTTAGGCTAATCGCATAAAATTTTGGAATTCCACTTACAACCTTGAGGGCGCGCAAGAAACTGCCTACCACCTACAGAAACCCGCTCTATCATTCCGCACGTTTTTTTACCCTTTTGTCGCCACATGACTTGATGTGATCCACCCATCTATTCACTTAACCTACGCGATAAGATCTTCGCTGCTCATCTTTCGTTAACCCTGTTCGTTCATCTATTCACTAAATCGCCTGCGATAAGATCTCCGCCATTCATCTTCCAATTAGTCCTGTTCGTCCATCTCTTGACTTAACCTCTCACGATAAGGTCTCTGCCGTTCCTCTTCTGATTAGTCTTGTTCGTCCATCTCTTGACTTAACCTCCTACGATAAGATCTCTGCCATTCATCTTTCGTTAGTCCTGTTCGTCCATCTATTCACTTAGCCTCCCACAATAAGATCTCCGCCATTCATCTTCTATTAGTCTTATTCGTCCATCTATTCACGTAATCTTCTGCGATAACATCTCTGCCACTCATCTCCCATTAACACTATTCTCGATCGATCCAACAGTTCCTATGCACTTCTGCTTTCTTACATCCTCCTTTCATTGATTTCGATCTTCGCTTTCTCTTCCGCTTGACTCCTTGCATGCTTGATTTTACCAAAACACCAAAAACGCGAAAAAAGACTTAGTTTAGTTTCCTTGCTTACGCATTAGTTTGGTTTGATGCTCTTTACTTCTGTAACTTAGATAGCAGCATTAGGTTAGTGTTTATTTAGCAATTCTGCTTAGTTTAGCTGTTTAAATGGTTAATTAGGATATGGTGTGATTTAGGATTACATGTTGTTTTCTTCATTATTGCAGTAGAGTAGCTCTCTTAGAATAGATTTGCTCTTCTTCCATCAAAGAATCAAGCTTCTTCTGACTCTATAGAAGTCTGGCTTGGAACCCCTGGGGTCTCTTGCCAGATGAACAAGTGACAACAGGTAGGACCTTCACTTCTACTTGTGCATATAGCACTGTCACCTTCAAGTTTGTACGAACCCCGGGTTAATAACTAAAGCTAGTAGCGTAGGAGTTGCAGCATCCTTGTTGCAATACTGGCGCTCAACAGAAGGCATCGACCTCCTCTCCCTTCTGCATCTGGTACTGTCTCGGCTGATTTTCTAATAGCATCTTCCATTGGACGGAAGAGCCCTAGTATAAGGTGGTCAACGCCTCCCACATCTCCCTTGTTGTGTCCTTCTCAGCAATGTGCGGTACTACATGATCTTTGACCCCATCTAGGATCATGCACTTGGCCTTCGCATGGGCCTCCTCGTACTTCTTCAGTGGATCAATGTCGAATGGAACAACAACTGCTTTCAAGGCATAGTCCTTGATGCGATGTTTGTCTAAGATTGCGAGGATCCTAGCCTTCTTAAAACAAAATTGGATGCTCCATCCAATCTATCCTGATCCCTCAATCCATTCACCACCATCTCTGTTAAAAAACAAGACTAGTTCTCTTCTCCCTCTCCTGCTGACAATCTAGCAAGACTTGGGTATGGAATTCTTTGGCGCAAGAAACCCTCTAAGGAACAAGCTCCTTTAGACTCCCTCTGAGTCTTGATTTCCTCCACAGAAATCCTCCAGCCAAATGTCGAATCACTCCTCTCCAATCCTCCTTTGTTGCTGCAACCCAGATCTAGATTTATTTGGCTAGAAATCTATCAAGGCAGTGACTCCCTCTACCTTGGCTCTGTCTCCACAGACACTATTCTACACCAACAACAACAGCGTCCCACCATCTCCATTGATCAATTTGCACTGGGTTTCCAACCCCGACAACTGACAATTCCGAACCTTTCAGGCTTTGCGCTGGCCCAGAGAGTTGATGCAGTCACTACGTGGGCTCCTCTCTGGCTCTGCATCACCCTTTGCAGGCTCAAAATGCTGACGCAGGAACTGTGTGAGCCTCTGTGTCACTCCTCTAGCTCTGTGTCACTCTTGCAACTGCTCCTTTGCCTCTGAAACAGTGTTGTCACTGGGGATAGCTGCTTCTCTGCAGCAAATTTGCATCTCTTGGCTGGTGTCTTCAGTGTCCTATGATCTCCAATGCTCTGATACCACGTGAGAATTTTTGAATCTACACATCATTAATCCTACTGCAATCATTAGTTTATCATTTCCTACTTGTTCTTTACATTCAACAAGTTATTTAATTATTTAAACAACGATGAAAACACTATTGCAGACTACACATACATACAGATCATGAACTGAAATAAACTGAGACAATCACACAAGGGGCACCATTATTTTGGACAATCATCCCTGTTGACCACTATGTGTCAACTACCCAAGCAATACACCCATTTTCTTCGCAAAAGGGATAGCGCTTGATCGATGTGTCCGTGCCATTTGACAGTCATCGTCGACCTGATCATGTTATATTGTAAACCCAGTGTGCATGTATAAATTGTAAATAATCTTAGCAGAGTTGAGTCATGTATGTAAATTGCCTAGGTGGACTTAATTTTCTAGTGATAATCTACGTTCCGGAAGGTTTTGTCTCACTGATCCATGATCGACAGAGTTTTCCTTTAGCCTAACCCCAAAGCCGGAATGAATTTTGTCATTAGAATCTTAGGGGAATCCTAGTGTGTTGGTCTACTAGATTATGTTTGGTCGCAGAACTAGATGGTCTATGAGGGTCTATGTCAAATCGGTTTTCCCCCTTGAGATGTAAAATTGTAAAAGTCATGATGTAAAATCTCTTGAGGGTTAGAAAATGTTTTAATCCCCTCATAAGTCCTAAGTCCTAGGTCCTATGTGATTTTCCCAAAGGCTAAGTTCGAGGATCCAAAAATAAAAATTAAGAAAATTAAAAAATCAAATAATAGATAAAGT
>APFE031086637.1:202226-216354 GCA_000404065.3 Pinus taeda
TTTGACATGGATCACTTGAACTAACTGTTGGGATTTTCTCCTTTAAATAGGGTGCTAGGGGTCATTTGAGATCAGATTTGATCTTAGAGTCTGGTACTAAAGAAAGCTCTCTTGTAGTCATTTTTTGTGCAATAAAGAAAGACTTTGGTAAAAATCTTGCTGGTGTTACTCTTCTGAAAGTGCTGTAAGATGATTTATTTTTCTGCATAATTTTATTTTCAGCCATTGATTTTAGCTTTATGAAGATTGATTTAGGCACAGGTATTTTGTCTTATATTTGGGGTTTGAATGATAGTTTAGATTCTAAAATATAATGGCAGGTATCTCCATTTGAGCTGGATTTCTCTATTGTTTTCTCCCTCTATGTTGATGGTTGATTTCAAGCTGTGCAGGAAACCTTAGGTTTGAGTTTACCGGGCATTAGGGGAAGTTCTCGGCTGAACCAGCCAACTCCCGGATTGTGTTTTCTAAAAGAGCCCAGCCAGTTCTTGATCTCGGGCTTATCATTTGAAATTTTTTATTTTTTTTTATGAATGCATGAAGGGTTTTTCTGAAGCATCTCACATTAAATTGAAATTCTGAAAATATTTATGTGGCATAACGAGAAATCTAGCTATTTTAAAGCCTGCAGTTTGTGAATATTGTAATTATTTAGTTAGGGTTTTCAGTTTTCGTTTCTTGCACTATTATTTTGGGTTTTATTTTCTTTTGCAGGTTGCAGGTATAGATTCTGGTGAAAGTTCTGCAGATTGACTGCCTGGTTTCTTCTGGGCAGGAAGATTTTGATTTTGTTTTGAAATTTTCCTTTGTGATCTGGGTTCGAATTTTTTAAATCTGAAAAATTTATGGGTTACTTCCTGCTGCTCCAAACCCCTTCCGAGCAGTTACTGAATCCCACAATCATCTTCACGCCCTCCATTCCGCTGCCTACCCAAATCACCCTCGCTTCCCACCTTAACCTGCAAACGAATTGCTAAACACTGCAAAGAAACGCTGCATCTCTTCCTTTCCACGCTCTTGATGCCTATCCGCCACAAACTCCTTCGAGTTGCCTCATCCACGTCCAGCTCACAGTCTCTTTTTCCTCACGCTGCCCCTCCAACTGTCCGCGTGACCCTCTTCGCGTTGATCATCCCATTATCCCTTGCAGTCCCCTTCGACCTGCATCCCCGTCAAGTTTATGCCATTTGCGTGTTGACCCGTGGTTATCTTTATTGCTTTCCTCGCTACCCTATGCATGTTCTCCATCGATGCTCATCCTCCCTGCGTATTTCCTTTCTCTTACAGCGTTTCCATAGACCCCTGCTCATCACCAAAGGAGGATCGACCTACGTGCCATCACTGCCTTCTAACCTGCGATTTGTTCAACCTCTGCTCCATTCAAATGACAGTCATCTCCCTTCATGCAGCCTCTTCTCCACACACTTGCAAACAAAGCCGTCGTCGAAACCCCAGGCCTGCGCACACCAATCACGCATAAAAGGCTTAATTTCGATTTTTTTTATATACTGTTGTTCGATTTCAAGGTTAACACAAGTTTTAGCTAAGTGTTGTAGCATATAGTTTTTTTTTATATATAGTTTTAGTTTTTCATTTAAGTTTTAGTTAAGCGCTGGTCTTAGATATATTCAAATCATTCTAGTTTCCTTTTTTAGATTTTTATTTGTATATAGTTATTTAGTTTAGAATTAGACTTTTTTTTTAGTTCAGATTTGTTTCATTTAAAAATATAAAAAGTCATAAAAAGGTTCTTTTAAGTTTCTTTGATTAGCTGTTAGATTTATTTTTATTTTTAATTTTGATTAAAATAAAATAAATAAAATAAATTAAATTTTATATTTTTTTTTTTTATAAAAGTTCCAAAAAATATTATAAGTTTGAATCATTAGTTTGTTTTGAATTTTGTAATAGTTAGTTTACATTAGTTTTTTTTTATTTTTATTTCATGAATCAAAAAAAATCATTAAATAATATATATAAATATATATATATATATTATATATATAATATATATATATATATATATAATATATATGTTTAAAAATAAAAAGATTTTTGATTTGTTCTTTTTCAGCTTAACTTTTAAATTTTGTAGTTTATTTTTTAATTTTTTTTTCGGTTTTATTTATTTGGACCTTAGTATTTTTTTTTAGAGTTAGATATTTTTCTTTGTTCATTTTTTGTTTCATTCATAAAAAAGTATAAAATATATAAAATCATAAATGGTTTTAAAAAATAAAAAGGTTCTTTTTAGTTTAGAATAGATTTTAGCCTTATTTAGATTTTAGTTCTTATGTTCTGATCTATTAATTTTAGAATTAAAAAAACAAAAAACAAAAAAAAATTCCTTTTAGGATTCAGTTTTAAATTTCATTTACTTTAGTTTTATTTATATAAAAAAGAAATATAAAAATTAAAAAAAATTGAAAAAAAAGACTAATTGAAAATTCATTTGTGATATCTATGTTCCACTTTTCTATAATTGAATGCACTTAAATGTTTTTTTAAAGTTAGCTATGTGAAAGTGGTAACTGGTCAGCATTTAAATTTTATGATCATTGAAAGCATTTAATTTTTCTGGAAGTTTAATTGCTGGATCATTGTTAAAGCATTGTGCGTTTATCAATCATCTTGCATCGCTTGGGTTATTTGATGATAAATGATTGTTTTACATGGCTTATATTTCTAGAACATTTAATAAATAATCTTTAAATCATCCACTCCATTAGGCACTGGTCTATTAACTTAATAAAATCAATTAAGTGCTTGTTTTCTCTCGTGTCTCCCAACCCAACTGGTCCACAGTTGGTCATCCATTGTCCCATAGGGTCTACCTCCCTTAGCCGTGGGAGACAGGCTTAAACGGAGAGATCGGGGATCAGAGTGACAGCCCCCGGTCTGAGCGTTGTCGTGACAATCTGTGCAACAACAATCCCCATTAAAACCAAATTCGGGAAAATCGGTGTAGCATATAGAGAGTTTGTATTATTAAGCAGATTTATGAATATAACTAGGGTGCCAAATCTGGCTCACCCAATAGAGAATAAACCTAGCAGAAGTAACTCTATCTGGAGACAGATATTTTGGCGAATCCAGCAACTGGATGATCAAACCCCATAGATGACAATGTTGTTCTCAGTGCTAGGCAACGATGGCTGCTCCAAGCTATGCGTTGGAACTGCGCCACCTCCTCTAGGAGTTGCGTCACCCTTCCAGTGAGCCTCCCTTACTTAGAAGTCGATATGTTGAACTGCTGCTCTCTCTTTGCCCCGCAGAAAACGCCAGCGCTACCTCTAAGGGACTGGTCAGCCCCTCTAGCTTTTGTGCCACCCTCTCTGTAGCTGTGATGTCTCTCCTGTTGTTGCTCTGCCTCTCTGCTATGTATCCTCGACCTTTGACTGAAGTCCCTCTGCCGAACTGCCCCTCTCAATGCAACTTAGACCACTTAGCTTGAATTTCTCAACAAACCACGCCCCAGAAAAATTTTACTCCTTGATCTCTTGGTGTATCTGTAACTGACCCTCAAGCCTCCTTTTATACTTTTCTTGTTGATGAATCAACGGTCGTGATCTAATCTCTAATCAACGACTAAGATTAAAACAGGCTTGATCCTTGTCACTTAGAACCTTCTCACCCATATTTTTATTAATACACATTAATATTTTTAGTTTCCTAAGTTTAGACTTAGGAACTCATTAAGAATATTAATTATTTTAATAACTCTTCATCCGGGTGGAATTTCTCCAAACGATTTCTGGCTTCTCGAGATTTCATGTGTGCTGGCCCCTCCACAAAATTTCGGAGGTATATCAAATCTGATGCTACCCAAAATCAACAGAGGAGGCATAAAGTGGCTAAGTGTTGGCCAAAGGTCCTCATTTAGTAGAGAGAACAATTATTCTTTTATAGGTTGAGCTCAGAGTTGGAGCTAGCAATTGTAATAGATTCTCTATTCTTCTAATTAATGCAAGCAGACTTAAGTCGGTTTTATGAGTTGGTTTCCCCTAGATACATATGTGTACTTGTGTATGTGATTGATGCATGTTTGTGAATGTTCTAAATTGTGAATTAATTGTTGCTGATTAGTAGAGTAGAATTGTGTCTCTTGATTTGGATTAAATTTCTTGAGCAGTTGCAATTCTATCACCATATTTCTACATGGTATCAGAGCCCTGAATCACATTAGAACCAATAATTGAATTCCTCATGTACAGTGATCATTGAATAACTAATGTGTTGTTAGGAGGCAAAGTTATGGAGCCCTAGTTCAGGGCAGATCCAGAAGACCTAATGTGCAAACTTCTTAATGGAGCTAGACGCCTGCTAGTGGGCAAATAAATGAGTCAATGTTTAGTGACACAAAAAGGTGTTGTGATCATTGATATTGGCAGATTGAGGAGTAGAGAGATTTCCCACAGGGAGATCAAGATTCAGAGGGAGTCTAGTTTCAGAGGGAGCAACTCTATGAAGCTTGTACTTCAGGATCTAAGGAGATCAAACTCATAATTGCAGTAGTTGCAACAGCAGTGCAGAAGAAACAATCGAGCGGTAGCAGCAACAATATGAGTAGACCAAATTTCACCACGCATGTAGCTATACCTCTAGGTGTGAGATGGGGCAATGTAGAACCGTAGCCCCAGAGTATCAAATATCTAGGCAGGGTCCATTGAGGTGTCCTCCTCATGGATCATTACCTTGCTACAAGGGCCCACAATGTTCAGTAGCAGAAGGATCAATGCCAATTGGTGCAATGAAATGCTGAGGCGCAAAAAGGAGCGTTGATAGCAGTGCAAAAGGCACAGTGAAAATCAACATCAGTGAAGTCTTTGCAGTCGACAGTTGCATAGACACGGTTGATTCAGTGTTTTTTTTTATGCTTCTCAGTTGCAGTTGTTGCAGTAGCAGCAACAAAAGTGAGAGGTAGTCTTAGAGTACATTCCACAAGTGTTGGATAGGGTGGTGAGAAATTTGTTTCTTCCTAAGATAGAGTGTTAGAAAGTGTACCAAGAAAGGCTCAATTTGACTTTAGCCTTAGTCAAATTGAGTAAATCAAATTTCCACATCAACAAGACAAATTGGAGGCAATTAACTAGTGTGACATGGCTCTTATCACTCAGTTAGCTCAGTAAAATCGAGTTAGAGGGCTTGGAGTTCAATTATGCATGTGTGATTGCTCAATTTTAGTTATCCAATTCAGTTATTTTCAGTTGTATTCAATTATATGACCTCTAACTATTGTTAGAGTCAGTTAAAGGTCAGTTGTCCAGTGGGATAGTTGTCTAACTCATAGATCTATTAGTCAACTAATCAATCAACCCAAAATAGCTATTGCATGCATGGAATTCGAATTCCTTAGCTAGAGTGGACAAATTAAGGCTAATGTAAAATTATTTCTATACTAGTGGAGTGTACAAAATTTTGCAAGTAGGCAGTTGATCAATCCTTGAAAATTGCATAATGAAGCAAGAGCGAGTGTAGGAAACACGAGTGCAGGAAGTGCAAGTGTAGGTAATGCGAGTGCAGCTAGCGCGAGTGTAGGCAATGCGAGTGCAGGTAGCGTGAGTGCAGGCTCAGTATTTTCCAAAGCAGTCTTAGGAGGCTGGAGGAGGCATAAAGTGGCTAGGTGGTGTCCAGAGGTCCTCATTTAGTAGAAAGAACAATTATTATTTTGTAGGTTGAGCTTAGAGATGGAGCCAACAATTGTAATAGATTCTCTATTCATATGATTAATGCAAGCAAGCTTAAGGGGTTTTTAGCAGTTGGATTCCCCTAGATACATCTACATACTTGTGTATGTGATTGATGCATGTTTGTGAATGTTGTTCTAAACTGTGAATTAATTTCCGCATATGAGTAGAGTAGAATTGTGTCTCTTGATTTAGATTAAATTTCTTGAGCAGTTGCAATTCTATCACCATATTTCTATAGGTCTTTCCCATCAGGTTGTGTCAAAGCTAGCCTGGGGGCACACTGGGTCTAGTGGTGTCATCATGAAGAATCCTCAATGCTAGGTTAAAGCAGACCAATATCCTAGGTCTTGAGGGTGCTCTACGACATGTAACATATGCTCATGCTATTAGGAGGCTCAAGTATCTCAACGCTACATCTATTAAAGCCATATATCTCTCTAAAAGGCCTTCATACTCGTGGAATGGGTGCCCTCAAGGCCTAAGCTTCTATGGACTACCTGATAAGAACAACATGGACTCAAGTGAAAGCAACCATTCATCAGATGACACAGACTAAGATAATGTATGCATCTAAGTGTAACAAACTTGAATGTCAAGGGCATATTAATACTTCAAACAAGGATCACTTTAAGATATCTAACTAGACCAAGTCTCGTAAAGGTGCTCCCTACCTTGATAGAGGTGGCTAACAGATAACTCTAATAGGTGCTTCCAACCCTCAAGGGGAAGTGACAGTTCCAAGGTCAACCCCTCAATCAATAGGTGTTATGTAAATATGTGATAATGGGGCGAAAAGGCTTCATGGCCAAGTGCCATGGTTAAAGGGACTAGTTGATAGAATGTCCACATCTTGAGTGTATGTATGTAAAAGAGGGAGCAATTGTGGAGGCATGAGTTACCCTGCTTGACCTGCCCCTCTTGTGCACTTTTTATTTCCTGATAATGCTTTGTATTACCACATATGGCACAAGGGTTAGAGCTTGCTCTTTATGAAGTAGCATTTGTATTACCCCTTAAGATAAGACAATTCATTGCTCATCAGGGTTGGGACATGCAAGGGTTCTTTTTTATGTTAAAAAGCCTCATATAGGAACTAGGTGATGGCTAACGAGGAGGGTAGAGCTCATGCTAGGTTTTTGCCTACATGCCAACTTATGTCCTTGGCCATCATTTGCATTTTGATTTTATTCATTTTGTTTTATTGTGTCCATGATATGGTTTTCCATTCTTTTTACTGCATCAACCTCTAGGGAAATAGTTTTTCGGGCCTACTCAATGAATATGAACATATGGTGGGTGTCAAATTCCAAAGAACCAATGACAAGTTAGACTTGGAGAATGGAGGTGAGAAATCGAGCTTGTAATGTGTGATGGAAAGGGTCGAGTATGGTATGGGGGACAATGAATATGCTATCTCAATATGGGTTTTCCAAGTAGTGCCCCTTCTATAACCCTATGGCTCAAGGGAGGTCCCATTGGACTAGGGCCAAAGATTAACCCCCCTGGTAAGGTGAGAAAAATTTTAGTCAACATCAGTTAATCTTCCAGATCACCCCTTTATCCATAATAAATGCCCAAAACAAACAAGTATAAGCATACGATTGCAAAATGATCAAAGTACCTTTTGAATAGGATCCCACCTTCATCTAAGTGGTAATCCCAAAAGGCGAAGACATGGCATATCATCGTCAGATAGTCACTATCAAGGGCCATTGGATCGCTGGCAGTCCAGCTGGCTGTCAAATGTAGGAAAAAGGTTTTCTCCTATGGAGTTAACCATTTTGGTGGCTAACAAGCCCAAATGAAGCAAGGCGCTAGCCTTCCATTTCAACCAACCAAAAAAACAAAAAAATTATCTTTATTTTCGATCTTAAGCAATCTAAAAATTGGGACAATCTAAATGAAGTAGCACTTGTATTACCCCTAAGATGAGACAATTCATCAGTCATCAGGGTTGGGACATGAAAGGGTTATTTTTTATGTTAAAAAGCCTCATGTGCTCAGGAACTAGGTGATGGCTAACAAGGAGGGTAGAGCTCATGCTAGGTTTTTTCTACACGCCAACTTATGTCCTTGGCCATCTTTTCATTTTGATTTTATTCATTTTGTTTTATTGTGGCCATGATATGACTCGAATATGAACATATTGGTGTCAAATTCCAAAGGACCAATGACAAATTAGACCTGGAGAATGGAAGTGAGAAATGGGGCTTGTAATGTGTGATGGAAAGGGTTGAGTATGGTATGGGGGACAATGAACACATTATCTCAATCTAGGTTTTCCAAGTAATGCCTCATATATAACCCTAAGTCTCAAGGGTGGTCCCATTGGACTAGGGCCAAAGATTAATCCCCCCAGTAAGGTGAGAGCACAAATTTACAGTCAAGATCAGTCAATCTTCCAAATCACCAGTGTATCCATACTAAATGCCCAAAACAAATAAGTATAAGCATCTGATTGCAAAATGATCAAAGTACCTCTTGAATAGGATCCCACCTTCATCCAAGTGGTAATCCCAAAAGGCAAAGACATGCCATATCAATGTTATATAGTCGTTTTCAGGGGCTATTGGATGGTTGGCAGTTCGACTAGCTGTCAAATGTAGGAAAAAAAATTTCTCCTATGGAGCTAACCATTTTGGTAGGTAACAAGCCCAAATGAAGCAAGGAACTAGCCCCCAATTTAAACCAACCAAAAAAAAACAAAAATTTATAACTTTATTTTCTATCTTAAGCAATCTAAAAATTACAGCAGTTAAAACCCTTAAGATGTGCATTTCCAAGTCATTTGAGCTTAAAATACATATCTTAAGTTTGACTTTATAATTATAAATGCAAATCTTTGAATTTTAGTGATAAAAACTTGTTTGAATAACTGGCCTTGCCCTTTTTTCTTATTGATGATTCATAATTTTAAAAAAGTCCATTTGAATCTGATCACAAATATGAAATTTCAAGTATTATCTCAAACCCTAGGAAAGCACTAAACTTAAGCTCCATTGCCCATCTTTTACAACATGTTGAGATTAGTTGATCATAGAGATCCCCTGCCCCTCCCCCTTGACTAGAGAAAATCTAACCCATAACAAGAAATACTAGACTACCAAAGGTAGAAATGGGTAGTTCTTCTAAGTTTTCCTTGTGGTTTCACAACTTGTGCTTAAAGACATTTACACAATGAGAACCTAAGTGACAAATTTCGACATTCTTATTGGGTACAAAGTCTGTTACCTCATGTTTTAAATAGATAAGATTCATTCATTGATGAGCCTTGAAATTAAAGCATGATCAACATTATATAAGCTCTACAATCACCTCCACAAACAAAAATTCCAACCATGAACCACCTTATAAGGCCCTATTCATCCAATCCCAAAACCTAAAAATATTATAGAAAAAAATTAATAAGATCTATAATTCAAACACCCAGATCTAACTATTGTGTTAGTTTTTGTAGCATCAAATAAGTGTTCTAGTCTTGGTTTGTGTCTAAGAGGCTAACAAACACAAGTTCTCCAAAACCCAGAAAAGGTTTCACAATATAAGCTTGTGAAAAGCTTCAATTAAATTAATTGATCAATAATTAAAAATTGTCGTAGTCTAACTTAGAAAATTTGATTAATTAATAGGAATTAATTGAGAATGATCGAGAATGTGAAAATTTTTGAATCCACACACAAAAATCCTACTGCAGTCACTGGTTTAACATCTCCTACTTGTTATTTTATTCAACAAGTTATTTAATTACATAAACAGTGATGTAAACACTACTGCAGATTACACTTACATACAAATAATAAACTGAAACAATAAATGAGACAAACACACAAGGGATATCATTATTTTTGGACAACACGTCCTCGAAAAAAACCCAAATTGGGAAAACCAGTGCAACTGATAGAGGGTTTGTATTATTAAGCAAGCAGAATCTAAGCACAAAAGGTTGTCTCTCACACTGACAAACCTTACAGAGAAATCACGGCAACAAGAAATACATAGGAGGGTTTACCTTTCTCCCCAAGTCATAGTTGATGCAATGAGTGATCTGACACCCACCCGACAAACACTGTGCAATCCCTACGCAATTACTATGTCTTGCCTCTAGAGGACTGCGTCACCCCTTCTGCTGGATTGATTTGCCGAGTGACGTCTGTCGTTCAGCCCTCTCAGCTCATAACCTTGCTTCCCCAACAAAATCTCGGACTACTAACGAATACTCTACACTGCCACTACAAGAGCCCCTTCTGGACTGCGTTAGCTCTGCGTGAGCCCCTCCTGGACTGCGTCAGCTCTGCGTGAGCCCCTCCTGGGCTGTGTAGGCCTCTGCGTCGTCCTCCTGCTCAAGCTACCTCTCTGCCACATACTCTTCGGCTCGGAACTTACTCTTTGATCCAAATCTCTGCTTCTTCCCCTCTCATTGCAACAGATCACTGGTTCGATTCTCTCAGCAAACCACGCCCCAGAAAATCGAACTGACTGATCAATATGCTCACTCGATGTATCTCCAACCGACCTTCTAGCCTTGTCTTATACTTTTCCTGTTGAAGAATCAATGGGTGAGATTAAGTCTCTAATAAATGGCTAAGATTAGATTAGACTTGATCCTCGTCTCTTAGAAGCTTTTCACCCATATTTTCATTAATACCCATTAATGTTTTTATTTTCCTAAATTTAGACTTAGGAACCCCATTAAAAATATTAATTATTTTAATAAAATACAATCTAGGTGGAATTTTACCAAACGATTTCTGGGTCTTGGAGATCTCATGTATTCTAGCCCATCCACAAAATTTCAGAGCTAGAGCACATTTGATGCTACCCAAAATCAACACTCCTTAGCAAGGAATGTGCTCTAGCAATACTTCCCAGTAGAAGTATCAAACTGATCCAAGACATCGGTCCTCTGCGCTGTTGATGCTCGGCTTACTGCTCCTCATCCACTATGTTGTTGCAACCTGTACTGCTACCCATGACACTTCCACTATCACTGCTGCATTTGCACTGCAACTCCCTCTCAATATGTTGCATCATGTTGCCAAATAGCACTGCCATTGCTACACAGCAACTCAGTTGCTGAGAAGTAAGCAACTGAAAAAGCTACCCAAAAGATGAAATGCAGGTTAGTCTAGATACCCTGTGATGCTGAAGCTACCTCTGCTGCTAATCTGTGTTGACCCTCTGATGCTACTGCGTTGTTGTTGTATCTGCTCTGTGCCTTTCACATTGCTACAACACTACACTATGTTGCTTCAGACTTTGGCACTCTAGCTCTACCACTATTGCTCCATAGGCCCTCACACCAACTGACTCCCGTCATTCTGCTACTGTCATTAAGGGCTCTTGTAGTCGTATGTGATCTAAGAGTTTGGGCACCTCAAGGACCCTGCCCCTTTCACTGGAGCAACCTTTGAGTCAGACTTCTCTTCCTTGCGCTTCTTCCGAGGACACTGAGTGGCGAAATGACCTAGTTCTCCACATCTGAAGCATCTGACTTTGGATATATCTTTCTTTTTCCTCTTCTGTCCCCCTTGCTGTCCCGCTGATGCGAGAGTTGCATCCTCCTCTTCCTCCTTCTTGACAATGATTCCTTTGTCACTACTTCCCCCCTTGGTTAACCGTTTGATCTCTTCTTGTCGAAGAGTTGCCCACATCTCGTCCCAACTGGAGAGAGAATCCCTACACAAGATGCTCTAGACAAAGGTCTCCCAGTCTTCAGTGATTGCATTCAAGGCAGTCCTGACCATGAATTCAGGATTTGGTGTAGACCCTACGAAAATTAGCTAGTCTCGGATCCCTTGCAAACTAAGAAGGAAGCGATCGATTTCTTCTCCCTTCTACATCTAATACTATCTCAACTGGTTCTCAAGCAACATCTTCCGTTGAAAGGAAGTTCCCTCATACAAAGTGGTCAAGGCCTCCCACATTTCCCTTGTGTCCTTTTTAGCAATATGTGGGACCACATGATCCTTGACCCCGTCCAAGATCATGGACTTTGCCTTTCCTTGAGCCTCCTCGTATTTCTTAAAAGGATCAACATCGACCGGAATAGCAACCATCCTCAAGGCATAATCCTTGATGCAATTTTTGTCCAAGACCGTCATGATCCTAGCCTTCCAGATGACAAATTTGGATGCTCCATCCAATCTGTCCTAATCCCCCAGTCCATTTATTGCCATCTCTGCTCAAATGACTGTCAAACAAGTTCTCTTCTCCTTTCGCTGCTGCCCCAACAAAACTCGGATCTGGATTTCTTTGGCTCTAGAAATCCTCTACGGAACACATTGCCTCTAAACTCCCTCTGAGTCCTGATTTATTTCACAGAAATCCTTCCGCCAAGTAATGTCGAATCACGCCTCTCCAATCCTCCTTTGTTGTTGCTCAGCAACCCGGATCTAGATTTCTTTGGCAAAAAATTTGTTAAGGCAGTGACTCCCTCTACCTTGGTTCAGTCTCCTCAGACACTATTTTGCACCAAAAGCAACAGTGTCCCACCAACACCTCAGATCTAATCTGCATTGCTCCCTCTACCCCAACAACTGAAGAAGCTGAGCTCCTCAGGCTTTGCATAGTCACCACGTGAGCTAGATCATCTCCTCCTAGCCACTGCATCACTCCTTCATGGTCCAGAAAGATGAGGTGGCTCTTTCTGAACCTTATCTGCTCCTCTACTTCTGCGCTGGCCGAGAGAGCTGATGCAGTCAATACATGGGCTCCTCCCGCTATTGTGTCACCATCTCCTAGCTGAGAATGATGACACAGGCACTGCATGAGCCTCTGCGTCACTTTTTTTGCACTGTATTACCCTTCCTCTGCATTTCAGGCTCTAGAACAACGCTGTCACTTGAGACAACTGCCTCTCTACAATAGATTTGTTGGATCTCCTAGTTGATGGCTTCAGTGTCCTATGATCTACAATCGCTCTGATGCCATGTGAAAATTTTTGAATCTACACACAGAAATCCTACTGCAGTCAATGGTTTAACATCTCATACTTGTTATTTTATTTAACAAGTTATTTAATTACATAAACAGTGATGTAAACACTATTGCAGACTGCATATAGATCATAAACTGAAATGATAAATGAGACAAACACGCAAGCAACACCATCATTTTTGGATAACACGTCTCCTAAAAAACCCAACTTGGGAAAACCAGTGCAGCGGATAGAGGGTTTGTATTATTAAGCAAGCTGAATCTGAGTACAACAGGTTGTCTCTCACATTGACAAACCTTACAAATAAATCACGGCAGCAAGAAGTACATATGATGGTTTACCTCGCTCCCCAAGTCACAACTGATTCAATGAGTGATCTGACACCCTCCCGGCAAACACTGCGCAGTCCCTACGCAATCACTGTGTGGGCCTGCGTCTTGCCTCTAGAGGATTGCGTCACCCCTTCTGCTAGATCAATTTGCCGAGTGAAGTCTATCGTTTAGCCCTCCTGGCTCAGAACTTTACTTCCCCAGCAAAATCTCAGACTACTGATGAATACTCTGCACTGCCACTACAAGAGCCCCTCCTGGACCGTGTCAGCGCTAAGTGAGCCCGTCCTGGGCTACGTAGGCCTCTACGCTATCTTCCTGATCAAGCTGCCTCTTTTCCACGTACTCTTTGGCTCGGAACTTACTCTTCGATCCAAATATCAGCTTTTTCCCCTCTCACTGCAACAGATCACTGGCTCAATTCTCTCAGCAAACCATGCCCCAGGAAATTGAATTGACTAATCAATCTGCTCACTCGTTGTATCTCCATCTGACCCTCAAGCCTCCTCTTATACTTTTCCTGTTGATGAATCAACGACAGAGATTAAGTCTCTAATCAATGGCTAGGATTAGTTAGATTTGATTCTCATCTCTTAGAAGCTTCTCACCCATATTTTCATTAATACCCATTAATATTTTTATTTTCCTAAGTTTAGACTTAGGAACCCCATTAAAAATATTACTTATTTTAATAAAATACAATCTGGGTGGAATTTCACCAAACGATATCTGGGTCTTGGAGATCTCATGTGTTCTAGCCCCTCCACAAAATTTCAAAGCTAGAGCACATCTGATGCTACCCAAAATCAACAAAGAATGCTCTAGAGACTCACATGGATCAAGTCTAAGATGATCTTAACCATTGATGACGATCTAATCATGGTTGTTGAAGCTCCAACGAGAGATTATAAGAGCATATCGATGGGATGAGGAGAGACACAAGTGAGGGATTTATTATCCAGGTAGTGCAATTTCCCAGTGCACACTGATTCAGTGAAAGAAGAATTATAGCTATTGGACGAGCATTAGTGATTGAGGGATCAACAAAGAGAATTTTGGAGGAATTTCCCAACATATTTCTAGTGTCAGAGAAGAAGGAAAGAGGGAGGCCGAATTGTTCTACAGAAAAGTGGTCCAGGCAATGCGAGTGAGCTAGAAAACCCAATGCAAGT
>APFE031086648.1:0-20901 GCA_000404065.3 Pinus taeda
TATTAACATTATTAAATTTAATTTTTGACCTGGGTTCTTTAGTCAAATTAGCTGTTAATTAGCCGTTGGAATCTCTGCTCAGTCTATTTAACATGCTATGCTAGATCTGGTTCTTCAACTTGTCCTGACGATGAACCACACTGGTTGGTTCGAAACGCGTCGACAAATGTTTTTTTCTATGATTTTGCCGAAATTATTCTCTTAACAAGATTATGGATCACAGGAGTCTAAACTCCTTAATAATAAATAAGTTGTCAAAAATCAAATGTAGGTGCAATATGAATATGTGTTGAATAGTTACGTGCAATATGAATATGTGTTGAATCATTACGCCTTGAATTATAACATTAGCCAGTGGGATGTTGAAATTAGAAGTTATATCACCATGCATGTTTGTTTTTCGATTTAAGAAAGGTTACTTTTGTGTTGCACCATTATTAAAATCAATAGTTAATGTATGTTTTCCATATTAGAGCATATCCATATCCATATGTGTACTTGAAATATGTTAATGTGTTGCAAAGCACATGAAGGAATGAAGAAGGCCAAAGGAATTAAAGTGAGCTAATGCCCATGTATTTACCAAGAAACATTACAAGAGTAACAAGTATTTTTGTAGCCATGATTTACAAAAAGTAGTAGAGACAGAGGTGTAGGAAGATAACTGTGAGAAGGCAAAAAGAGTTATACGAGGGCATTGTGTGAAAATTCTATTGTATAGGGAGGAAGAAGCCAACCACAGGGCAAGGGAGTTGTGATTTAGGGAAAGGATTTAAAAAATGAAAATGGGTTTGAGAGTAAACGAGAGGCAAAAATCAAAGTCCACAATTGTTTCACAGAATATGTGTGGAAGAGGAAAGCATGACTACAACAATATGTAGGGGTAATAAAATTGTTTAAAGTTGGCGAACAACTTTTTTGGAATGGCCAAATTTGGTTTTCATTTCATGCAAGACAAGGGTAGATTTAGAGGCATAAGGGATTTCTTCAGATTGTATAAGGGTTGGGCGAAGGCATTTCATGCCATTGAAAGTGTTTGTTTTAACAGAAAGCATGAATGTGAAGTGTCCACATTTGATCCTAGTGGTGATGTCCCTAACAGATTTTGGCTCACTTGAAAGGAGGCTAAGGTGCTTTGTTGATATGCCCAAGAGTTTAGTCGCAACATAATCAAACACAATGACATTTCCTAGATGGCCAGTGTGATCATGGAATTCAAGATGGAGCACATAAAAATAGTCACATTCAAGGAAGGCACCTTTGCATTTCGTGCAATGCCACATATTCTCATATTGTTGGATAACTCTCTTCATTCAATTCATGCCATCTATATTAAGTGGGCATGCAAGGAAGTAAAAATATTCAATGTCCATTGTTGTAGTAGTAGCACGAATGACAATTCATGGATATTTCTTGGAGCAGGGCAACTCAAAAACTTTAGTGATTATTTTTTATTTGAGGGGCATGTTAGGGGTGCCTATGTATTTCTGACTAAGTGAAGGCAAGGATTCATTGAAGCCTGTATTTGAAACCATTGTTGGAGCTAGCGTGTTTCAACAATATATAGGTTTATTAGAAGGGAAGTGGGGGGAATAGTTCCAACAGTCTTTCCATTGAACTCAACGACACGACCCCCTTTGATTGCAAGGACTCAAGTGGACTCCAAGGCATGAGGTTCGAAGAGTTTGTGTCCATCGACATGGCACTTCACACCCCAAATGGTGACATCGATGTTGTAACCCGACATGTCACACAAATCTTTCCAAGGAGTTTCTGAGCCATCGTGTGGCATACGATGTAGGTAGGATAAGTCGCACTAACAATTCCAATAACATAAACAACCAAGTTGATAGATGAAATTTTGAGTGAATTGATTGAGATGAAATGAAATTTGCGGGGAGTTATTGAATGATATTCATATATGCACTCAGACACATTTGATGCAGACAAAAGGAGGATTTTGAATAGGCGGTTCAGATGCTTGTAGCTAGGATTTGGAACCTTTATGGTGCCATTTGATACTGTGTAGATCCAACCAACTTGTACGAGAGCATTTAAAGAATATACCAAGTCTTTGAAGGAAGATACATGGATCTCGTCACCATTATAGTATAGAAGGTCAAATCCAATAAATTTCCCAGTGCCCCATGTATTGTTGTATTGATAGAGGGGTGTCTTTGTGAGGGCCTTGCCTTATATGAAAAAATGTTTCTATGATGGGTTGTGTTAGTGTCAGTCTTTGAAGCCTTCCACCAATGATCAAACATGCTCTTACAAAGTGGTTTTAGGGTGCCAAAGTCAAATTTTGTCATTTCAGTGAGTCTTCAAGTAAAATTTGGTCACTGGGTATTAGGTTTAGGATTTGTTTTCACTCATTCCAAAGTCTTCCAAGTATTGGTCCATGTCACCATTTGGATGAGTGTACCATCATTCAGAGAGTTGTCATCATTTCAGGTTCCAATGGGTCATGTACACCTTGTTCGTGCTTCAGTTGTACTTGGGTAAGGCTCATTTCCCTTTTCTAGGGTTTTGAAGGTAATTTATCTTGGATGGTCAAATCATCAACAAAACTTGTATCCTGATGGTCATACACCTTCCCCTATCCTTAATGTACCTTCTTAAGCACTTCCCATCACTGATATCTTTCAAATTCATCATTTTCCCACAAACCCTAGCTTCTTGCTACAATTTGACAATTTTCTAGGCTAGGCCTGTGTTTTGCCCTTTTGGACCCTTCCCCTCACTAAATATTTGAAATTATGCTTTCCCTTCCTTCCTAACATCCCTCCCTATTTTCCAAAATCTTCTCAAGAATTTATCAGCCCCTTATCCCCTTCATTTCCCTTCATTTCTACAAAGCCCCTGTTCCACACATCGGGATAGGTTTTACTCAAATGATGTTTCTGAGAAATATAAGATGATTTTGACAAAAGTGGGAGAGGTTTTTGTCCATAATAGACCAAGGAAGAAAAACCTCCAATTTTTGCATAGGTGTCATGGTTTTAGAGAAATGTCAAAATACAGTTGCCTCAAGAGGGTTGCTGCACCTCTGGAGTGACATTGGGAAAATCAAGATTTCTCCTATCCTGGTTGGCCAAATGACTTCCTGGATGAGTCAAATGATAGTTAGACACAAAGATATTTCCAATGAGCTATCATGAGCTCAGATTTTAGGAAGACCTTCAAAAGTTGATTGCAACAACACTCTACATTTAGGCAGCCTCATTTTGCACATTTTGACTAGTCTTGGGAGATTTGACTTTTGATAGGGTAAATGAACTCCAAATTGAAAAATTAAAGATGATCTCGAAAGTATACTCGACAAGCTTTCCAAAAAGCTATCCTGTCTCCAATTTGGACACCGAGAATGCCTCTAAAATGCGGTTTAAAAGAGGAGTTGCGGATAGAATCAGTGGCTCTGCGCATTGAAATGCGAAACACAAGAAAACCCAATAGGTGCGCAACGCCACTGGCGCTGCGCTTTTGACTAGAGCATCCTTTGAGAGAATGGTTTGCATTTTTGGATTGAGCATGAAAAGACAAGCAAACCCAAAAAGTTTCATCAAGTTTGGAGCAGATCTTGGTCACCTAAAGGCCAAAAAACCATAAAAAAAAATGACCTTTGTGCCACTTTTTTGATACACAGGAAGCAGTCTTGGGAGATTCCATTTTTTAGGGGTCAAATGACATCCAAATCTAGAAATTCAAGTTGTTCCAAGAAGTATACTCGACAAGATTTCCAACGAGCTATCCTACACCCAGTTTGGACACTGGGAAGGTCCCCAAAACTGGCTTGTAATAAGTGATGCGCATTGGATCAGGGGCACTACGCATTAGATGAAAATTGCTAGTTTGGCTCCAAAATCAAAATTTCGCCTAGATTTTTTGTAATTTGAATTTTGGGCTCTTTTTAGGTAAATATATGAATGTAATTGATGCTATGGGATGTAAATGTACTTATAAAATGACTCTTGGGGGTAAATTCATCATTTTGAAGTGGTTGGGGGTGGAATGAATTAGTTTCCATGGTTTTAGAGGCAAGTTGTTCCACTGCCTATATTCCTGTTCTTAGTTTACATATGGTTGAAACCACTCGTTTTCTCATGGATTCGACCCTGATGGCTAGCATAGGTGGTTTGATGCCTATATTATGTTATTTCTTAGTCATTTGTAAGGGTTGGACTCTTTTGGAAGTGGTGCACACATTGTATACTTGTATTAGCAGATTGGCAAGGAATAAAACCAGGTTTTGCAGCTATTTTTGTGGGATTCTTGTGATACTGTGTTTTTGTATTGTTTCTTCTTATGTAATAAGTTATTCTTATGTGTTAGATGTTTCAAAACCTTTTCCATTCTTCTAAACTAAATGAATCAAGAGAAATAGGCAAAATACATTAATAACAGTGCTTTGCCTTGGGAATGCATTTAGTTCTTAATGTTTTCAGCAGTTTGAAGAGGATTCATGGTCTCCACATGCTCTCCTCAGCCCCTCAACAGTCTTAAACCAACCATCTCACTTGATTACTAGTGCATACACACTTATCTATCTTGCCCCACAGAACATGTTTGCATCCTTGATTTGATTTCCCAGACCTAAGCTGCCTGCTCCATTTGATCCATCAACCAACCTTTAAAATCAAACAAAAACCCTAGAGCTACTATACCTAGCCTAAAATCTAGTCTTATTTTATTAATCTCCACTGAGATTGACAAGGAGAGAGCCCTCTTCCGACCTGGTAGGGCTAGCTACCAAGTTAAGCATGGTTTGTGGTTATCCTAGGATCGCCTCCCTTAAGCTTGAGGTTGATCTAGGCTCTAATAGGTTGAGTGCCTTAAAAGGGAGAGTTGTTGGAGAAACATCGTTATCCGTAATTAGAGGTTGTAGGTTGGGACCTTAACAAGGAATTTGATGGCAAAGAAGAGGCAATTGTCGAGGATGAGGTGGCATGGAGGACTTGTTTAGTGGAAAGAACAAGAGGGGTTGGTTCAACAATAAGAGGTGTTGCACGATGAAGAATTTCAAGTTGGATGACATGAAGTGACCTGCAAGAAATAAGATTTGTGAGAGAGGAGGAGAATAAGAAAATATAATGTAAAGAGAGTAGGTGCAAAAAAGTGACTTAAATGGAGAGGAAGGCAAGGAAGGTAGGAGAGGAAGTTGCAACATACAAAGATCAATGGAAGGATATGCAAGCATTTTTTTTTTTTTTTCTAAGGAGCACAATGGAGCATAGTTGAAGCTCCCCATATGTTTCAAGGGGATTGTGCCTTGAAGGCAACAAGACCACATGTTTGTGAGTTCCATCAGAAAGATAGAGCCAGTAGCAGGGGGCTGCAACCTTGCATGGGAAAATCTACTCGATGGCAACCACTTGGAGGATTGGTTGTAGCTATGTAGAACCAACCATCAATAGTGAAAGTGGATTGCTAGTCAAAGTTGGATCCATTGGATTACGACTTTTTGTTGGAAGAGAGAAACTGCAAGTACATTTTTAAATGTAAGTGTATAGGAACATAAGTAGACTTTGTAGAAATTCCATGTAAAAGATTACAATATGACACTTGAAAGACATGAAGGAAGAATTTTTTTGAAGCAAAGAGAGTGGAATATTTAGAAGCATGAGAAAAAAAATTCTCAATAATCAAGGTGATATTAACAACGAAGATATTTCTAGACATATATGTTTTTTCATTCTCACAAATTAAAGTGGAAAGCAAAATGATTCTTGTCAAGACAAACAAAACAATAAGTGCAATTCCTATTATTGAATGGGTTATTTTGAGTGAAGGATAGGTTTTGAGAGAAGAAGGGTTTGGTTAAGGTATTTAGTAAACCTTAACTTATTATTAAAGGCAAGAGACCTTATTGTTTTTTCAAGAATGTCTTGTTAATCTTGGCACTGGTAGTAACAAGGCAGAGGAGGAAGAACAAAAGCAACATTTGAAAGTAGACAAGAGAAGCATAGTTTCAATTATTTGATGTCATTTACAATTTGTTATTTTGTTCATGAGATTTGACATGTCAGTTTTCAAGGAATGGGAATGAATGGTAGGTGCATGAATGCAAAGAAGTCCTTATCCATCGAAATAGGCACATGCATGAGCTTGAGTTAGAAAAGTTTTATAGGAATAGGGAAATGATGAATTTTGGATTGTACATACAAGTACAATTTGGTAGTATTTTGAAACAACCAATAGTTACTTGTATGGATTAATGGGCATGTGCATTTTGTTAGCACTTGAAATTTCACCTAGGCTGAGATAGACAAATCTCAAGGCTACATCAAACCATTCAGCCTCGTAGCTAGCCCTACGAGGCAGGAGAAGGCTCTCTCCGGTCAAACTCGGTGGATTTTTCAATAGGATGAGTTGACCAATTAGAAACACTGATATTAGGCTAGTAAACTGATAAGGAGGGTTGATTTAAAGTTTTTGGGGTTTTTGGTGGCAATTGGAGGGAGTGCAATTCAGGGTGCGGGGATTGAGCTCAGTTTTTGCAGGTGGGTCTTTGGGGCAAGGTAGGAGTTTGTGCTGATGCCTTTAGCTGAGATGGATGATCAAGGAGAAAAGAAGAGAGGCTAAAGAGGGCAAACAATGACTTTGAATCCTCTCTAGACAGTGGAAAACATAAATATTAAACAAAATTGAAAGCTGAGCATGTCATGCATGAATTCAAACTTTATCACTTCTTTTGTTTAATTAGCAGCTATAGAATAAGAGATGGAACACATAAACACACTTACAATGACAAGTAGGAAACACACCATCAGCACAATAATCCACAAGAATCCCAATGATGTATGCAAAACCCTGGTCTTCCTTTTCCTCAAATTGCAGAGATACAAGTAAAATATACAATAGAGCTTCTCCCTCAAGAGTCCAACCATGAAAATGAGTAAGAGAAGGCATAATATAGAAGATCTAACTCCTTTCCCCACCTCTAGGGGTAGAGCTCAGCTTCCTAGGAGCTGTTTCAACCAATTCTAAACTAATCACTAGATAATAGGCAGTCAAAACAACTTGCCTCTAAAACTTAGGAAACCTATCCATGCATTAAATATTTACCATTTACATCAAGGAAACTTCTAGAAGTGTTCAAGGAGAGTAAAAGTATCTAAGTGCCATGAAAATTACACAAAAATCCATCATTTACATGCCTCAAAAGTCAACCAAAGTAAAAACAGTGTTTTGTTGGCCGAACTGGTCAAAACAGTGAAATTTCCCTGAGTGGTCGCGCCCCTCACTTTGACCGGTTGTGCGCATTGACAGCTCTCTTGGAGGGCCTTCCCGGTGTCCAAATCAGGTGCAAGATAGCTTATTGGAAAGGTCTGTGAGTCTAATTTCCAACCCCACTAGAATTTCTGAATTCGGAGTTGATTTGACCCCTCAAAAGTCATTTCTCCCAAGGCAGCTTTCTGCAACTCAAAAAAGGGGCAGAAAGTCAAAAATTTGCCTGTATTTTGAGCTTTTGGGAGCCCAAATCTTCATAAAATCTGAAACCCATCCATAGGAAAGTGTATTTTTGCATGAAAATTCCAAAAATGTAGAGTTTTCCCCGTTCTGAGCTGTCCCCATGACTGGTCGCGCGCAGGGTGAGACCAGTCAAATGGCCAAAACCTGTAAAATGCACAAAAAATTCACAAATGACAAAATTTTCTCCAAATTTCTTGAAATTTGGGCTGGGAGTCCCCAATCAAGTACCATGCTCAGTAAAAGAGTCTTTGGCCAAAATTTGGAGTGGATCAGGCGTTTTCCTTCGTTTTTGTGTTTTGGCCAACCGTCCTTGGAGCACCTTTGTTCTCGCCGGTATTTTTGACATTTCTTTAAAACTATGACACCTGTACAAAAAGTGGAAGAGGTTTTTCTTCTTTGGCATGTTATGGACAAAAACCTCTCTCAGTTTTCCAAAATTCATCCTTGAATGCTCTGAAACATCATTTGAGTGAAACTTGCCCCGATGTGTGAAACAAGGAATTTTGTCGAAATGAAGCGAAATAAAGGGGATAGGGGGCTTCTAAATTCTTGGGGAAATTTTTGAGAGTGGGGAGGGATGTTAGGGAGCAGGGGAAAGTGGAATCTCAGAGATTGAGTGAGGGGAAATGGTCCAAAAGGGAAAAACACAGGCCCAACCTAGAAAATTGCCAGGTTGTAGCTAGAAACTAGGGTTTGTGGAAAAATGAAGAATTTGGGGGATCTCAATGATGGGAAGTGTTTGATAAGGTACATTAAGGATAGGGGAAGGTGTATGAACATCAGGAAACAAGTTTTGCCATTGATTTGACCGTCCAAGAGAAATTGGCTTCAAAACCCTAGGAGAGGGAAATTAACTTGCCAAGGCACAACTGAAGCATGAACAAGGTGTAAAATGACTCATTAGACACTGGCATGATAATGACAACCCTATGCATGATGATAGACTCAGCTGAATGATGACATAGACTGACATTTGGGCAACTTTAGAAGGAGTGAAAACAAACCCTAGACCTAATGCCTAGTGACCAATTTTTGCTTGAAAACTCTTTGAAAAGACAAAATTTAACCTTAACACTCTGAAACCACTTTGTAAGAGAATATTTGATCACTGGAGGAAGGCTGGAAAGACTGACACTAACACATTTGATGAAGGAAGAAGATACTTGGGGAATTCGAAGACTAAAAGGAAAAAACTTACAAAGGTGCATTATTTACAATTTCTTACCTTATTTAGAAGACCTTGAAACTTTTCTCATATCCTTAATGTATAGTTCAAGTTTTTGTTGAAATATGGCAACAAGAATATTCCAATTTTATTTGTCCTTGAATTAAATTGTGAATTAAAATCGAATTTAGTCTTAACAACTACTTGGAATTAATTAATTAATTAATTCATTTTGAATTAATTAGTTGGAGAAATTCAAGTTATAAGTCTTTCTAAAGTCATGCAAGAGTTATCCCTTAAATTAAGGAGATAAGATTGAGTTATATTTGAGTTGTAATTAGTTAAGTCAGTCTACTGAGTTAAGTCCAGTTAAATTAGTTCCAAACTATTTGAGGAACTAATAGAGAGTTAACAGCCAGTTGATGCATGCATGCACTCAACTAGTGTACTCCAGTTAACTGAATATTCCCTCATCAGAAACTCATGCACGTCTATTATGAGAAAGACCCAATTGAGATCAAATTCAAGGACAACGTACTATCAGTTGCATGTGTTTTCTTATAAAGAAAACTCATGCATGCAGTCAAGGAATCATTCCTTCAGGATTGCGCAGTTCTAATAATGTGTGAGATCAGAGTTTTCCACTTGGTTGAAGGAGATCATCCACAAGGAACAACACAAGGAAATAGGAGCTTGGAGGGTAGAGAGGAAGGCTAGAGAGCAGCCAAGATTGCCTGTGAGCATCTGTGAAAATTGTACTGAGAGATGGCTAGCTGTGAGAGCTAAGGCTTTGTATAATTCCTATGTATTTCCACCTTGTATGATAATACAGATAGTGGGGTTTTTAGCTGAGGCTTTCCCAATGTATTTTCATGTGTATTATGCATTGATTCTTCTTCTTCTGGTTATATTGTTCAACTCGATCTTTAAGCTTCCACAAATTGATAGTAGAAGTAGGTTATATTATTCTGCTTTGATTGATATTGCATTATCGGGTTGACCTACCATCAAATTTTCTACATGGTATCAGAGCTGGATTTGTAGAAATTTTCTACATAGTAACGGAGTTGTGAACAATATACTGAGAAGAGAATTTGAAGTTTGAAGTTCGGGGTTGTAGGTGAATTCGAATTCATATCATACTTCAATGTTGGCCAATGGCATTCTATGGCTTGAGGCTCGAGTATGCCTTGGAAGGTAGCTCGAATTACATAGCATGGAAAGATAGAATGGAGGCTGTATTAGAAGACAATGACTTGAAGGAATTCATTGATCATGAAATCCCAAAACCAACTTCAACTAATGCACAAGAGTTGGTTCAGTGGAAGAAGTGTGTGGTGAAGGCTAGACAAATCATCCTTCAGGGATTTCAAGACCATATTGTCTCGAGTATCCATGGGAAGGATACTCCATTTTCAATGTGGAAGACATTGAAGGACCTCTACTAGAACAATAGCGACCAGAGGAAATTGGTGCTCAAGGATAAGCTTTGAGGAATCAAGATGGAGAAGGGAGATATTATTTCCACATACCTGAACAAGCTCACCACCTACAGATATGAGCTCAACAGTGTGGGAATAACTACTGCCAATGATGATATGGTGAGCCTCGCTCTCCTTGGCCTTCCAAAGAGTTGGAATAGCTACTAGGACTCTGTGAATGGAAGGGAGAAACTGCTGGATTGGGAACGATTGTGGTTGGATCTTATGCAGTAGGAGATCAGGAGGAGCAAACAAGATGGTTCTTCATCCAAGAATGACGATGAAGAAAATATGGCCTTAGCAAGTAAGGAAAGGAAAGGGAAGGAGAAGGCTTCCCATTCCAAATCGAATTCTTCTCATGGAGGGAAGAAGGGTGACATTTCTAAAGTGAGATGATTTAATTGTCAAAATATGGGACATTATGCGACTAATTGTGCATCGAATAAGTCCAAGAAGGGATCCTCAGAAGGATCGAAAGGTGAGGCATTAGCCTCTCAGTTCAAAACAAAATTTACCCTTATTGCATGCATGGTGTCATTGATGATGGGTTGTGTCTGGTATCTTGACAGTGGAGCCTCATTCCACATGACCAGTGATAAAAGTTTATTCATTGCCTTGGAGGAGAAAAACCTCAAGATACGCATAGAGATGGGTGACGAAGAAAGGTATAGTGTTTTAGGAGTGGGTAAGGTTGCTTTTCAGAGGGAGCATGTAGCTCCTCTCACCTTGACAGATGTGATGTATGTGCCTGGACTGAAGAAGAACTTGGTATCGGTCGCGATGTTTGAAGACAAAGGCTACGATGTTGTATTCAGTAAAGGAAAGGCATTCCTAAGACAGATAGCCATGGGTCAGACCAAGACAATAGGGATTTGGGTGAAGAATCTCTATAAACTAGATGTATATGATTGTGCATCATTGAGCATGAAAGCAGAATTGGTGCAAAGCCAAGACATTGGTGAGTTGTGGCACAGGCGGTTGGGCCATTTGCATGATGGGGCTTTGAAGATAAATGCAACACATATCTACATGACTTCCCAAAGGTAAACTTGAGCAAGTTGACACATGCAAAGGTTGTAACTTGGGAAAGTACACCAAGTCTTCCTTGCATGACCGAGATAGTTGAGCAAAGGCTATCTTAGAGCAATTTCATACTGATGTGTGTGGACCATTCTCGACGACATCCATATTGAAGCAAAGGTATAATGTGATTTTCATTGATGACTATTCTCGTAAATGGTGGATTTATTTCATGTAGAAGAAGGATCAAACTTTCACAAAGCTTTGTGAGTTCAAAGCTTTGGCCGAGAAAGAGTTAGGGAAGAAGATCAAGGCTTTGAGAGGTGACAATGGTGGAGAATATGTCTCTCAAGAGTTTAAGGACTTTTGTGTAGCAGAAGGAAGTAAACGAGAGCTGACGAACCTCATAACCCACGGCAGAATGGGGTGGCCCAGAGGAAGAACATAACTATTGTAGGGGCAGCACGGGCAATGCTGCATGACCAAGGCCTACCACTTCACTTGTGGGCTGAGGCATGAAAAACAACAGTCTATTTGTAGAATAGAAGCCTGCATCGCATACTTGGGATGAAGACACCAAAGGAAGCTTTCTCCCGTAAGAGACCAGATGTGGGTCACTTCAGGATCTTTGGCTCATCAGTATATTGCCATGTGACAAAGGATGCATGAAAGAAGCTTGAGCCAACAACAGAGTTGGGGATACTTGTGGGGTACAGTGATACACCTCACAACTATCGGGTGTACTTGCCTACCAGTTGGAGGACAGTGGTTCGCAGAGATCTCAAGTTTGATAAGCAGAAGGCCATGCGGGTTTCCCTTGAGAGGGAGCTCCAACTACAGGCTATGGAGGAAATGTTGGTTCGTAAGGAGGAGGAGCCTCAGACTGATGTGGAGCAACCACATGCAAAGGTTCCAAGAGTGGAGACATCTACTCAACCAGAGTCTTCCAGAGATGGATGGAAGCACACAAGAGAAGCTGACAAATTGTTGGAAGATGCGAGAGAGAATGTGGGAGCACCATATTCTCAGCGTAGACAGAGGAGGTCACCTGAGAAGTACACTGGATACATGGCCCTTGGTGGGGAATGTGTTGATACCGAGCCATCTTCCTTTGAGGAAGCAATGCATCAGTCGATTTGGGTTGATGCCATGGTGGAAGAGTATGACTCCATAGTTCGTAACAGTGTTTGGGACGTGGTTCTAAGACCGACGAACAAGTTAGTTATGAGTTCCCGTTGGATTTATAAGGTAAAGCAAGTCGCTGATGGTAGTGTGGAGAAGAATAAGGCAAGATTTGTTGCCCGTGGCTTTTCGCAAGTCAAGAGGATCATGTTGTTGCAGTATATTTCGACAGAGGAGCAAGATGCTGACATTTTGACAAAGGCATTGTCAAAGTGTAAATTCGAGTTCCATAGAGACCAGATCGGGGTGGTAGATAATACCTTTCTTGTTGAGAGGGAGTGTTGAAATATGGAAACAAGAATATTCCATTTTAATTTGTCCTTGAATTAAATTGTGAATTAAAATCGAATTTAATCTTAAAAACTACTTGGAAATAATTAATTAATTCATTTTGAATTAATTAGTTGGAGAAATTCAAGTTAGAAGTTTTTCTGAAGTCATGCAAGAGGTATCCCTTAAATTAAGGAGATAAGATTGAGTTATATTTGAGTTGTAATTTGTTAACTCAGTTTACTGAGTTAAGTCCAATTAAATTAGTTCCAAACCGTTTGAGGAACTAATAGAGAGTTAACAGTCAGTTGATGAATGCATGCACTCAACTAGTGTACTCCAGTTAACTGAAGATTCCCTCATCAGAAACTCATGCATGTCTATTCTGAGAAAGATCCAGTTGAGATTAAAGTCAAGGACAATGTACTATCAGTTTCATGTGTTTTCTTATAAAGAAAACTCATGCATGCATTCAAGGAATCATTCCTTGAGGATTGCGCAGTTATGACAGTGTGTTAGATCAGATTTTTCCACTTGGTTGAAGGAGACCATCCACAAGGAACGTCGCAAGGAAATAGGAGCTTGGAGGGTAGAGAGGAAGGCTAGAGAGCAGCCAAGATTGCTTGTGAGCATCTGTGAGGATTGTACTGAGAGTTGGCTAGCTGTGAGAGCTAAGGCTTTGTATAATCCCTATGTATTTCCACCTTGTATGATAATACAAATAGTGGGGTTTTTAGCTGAGGCTTTCCCCAAAGTATTTTCATGTGTATTGTGCATTGATTCTTCTTCTTCTGGTTATATGGTTCAGCTCGATCTTTAAGCTTCCAAAAATTGATAGTAGAAGTAGGTTATATTATTTTTCTTTGATTCATATTGCATTATCGGGTTGACCTACACCAGTTTTTCTACAATTTTTCGATATTTTATTAAAGGAACTATATCTTATCCATTTTTGTGGGAGATAAAATTTGTTACCGTATTCATTTTAGGTCATATGGCATTTTCCACAACATTGATTGTGTCCGGGAAATTGTAGGATGTATTTTAAGCTTTTATACTTTTATATACAAGTTTTTCTTTGTCAAATGTACAAGTTTGGGAATGACCTATATGCTTATGAATGCAAACATGGGAACATGCATTAAAGCAACAATATTTGTGAGCTTTGTTGTGTTAGTTTTCCAGGAACATAAAATGAATTGTAGGTGCAAGAATGAAAAGATGGGCATACATATAGAAAGAGGGACATGCATGAGTGTGAGTTAGAAAAGTTTACAGGTATAGGCATATGTTGTTTTTTGGATTGTATATACAAATACGAAACAATAACATTTTGAAACAATGGCAAGCTACTTATATGGGTTAATGCTCATATGTTGTCTATAAATATAATTTGGGAAATAGAGGACTAAAAGGGAGTGACCTATAAAGTTATAGTGTTTGGAAGGCTATTTGTGTGAGTGGTGGTATGAGTCAAGAACGAATTTGAAATTAGTTTGTGTTGCATTAACATGAAATTTCAAGACACTCAAAGCATTAACAACCGCACCTACTATTTTGCCATTTGAAAGGGCCTGCTAGTTGTACTTTCAATTGTACAATGATATTTTCAAAAACTTGAGTCTTTGTTCATAGGTTTCACTTAAGATGAGCCTTCAAGGATGAATCTAAGATAGATAAAAAATGGTTGAGGTTAGTGTTTGGAGTTGTGGATTATGCAAGTAAAAAAATCCAATGGGAATGAAGCTAATGACCACAAATTGCACAAGGAAAGATGCATTCACAATCTTAATTAAAAAGTTGCAAGGAAACCATGAGAAGTGTGACATACGATGTAGTTTTTGAAAGGAGACAAGAGACAAAGAGATGCAACAATGTTTGGCTTCATTAATTAGTTCATTTTCTAGTTTATGAAGCAAGAAAAAGCAACAATAACATCATTACTAAAGGCAATGTCTGAAAGAAACCTAAAGAAAAGAAACAAAATGCATCCCCGATAATGAAAATGGCAATTATGATTATGGAGCAAGAAGTCAACCTAAAAGAGGTAAAACTGGGATTGGAAATTTAAAACGATATATTCATTGCAATTATTTATTAGAAAATGGGAAGACAAAAATATTCTAACAACAAAGGAAATGGCTTGCAAAAGTAAATGAGATACGAAAAAATTTCAGAATTTTGAGTTAAAAATCATAAATGGAAATGCATGTTCACTATGTATTCCAATGGTTGCACTTTCTGAGAATTTTTGTTGTCATTCATGGCCATTCACGGGAATCACGTGGACATTGATAGATAACATTATGTTATTTATTCAATGGCTAAAAATGATCCTGCCTACCTGTGATTTGTGAACTGTGAAGCAAGTGGGATAATTGTTACCTGTGGCCTTACATCAACCCATAGTTGTGAGTTTTTAGTTGCTAGGACACTTGGACTATTCTTGTTTCACCAGTGGGGGATGTTGGTTGTTGAAATTGTCTTGTTTTATCCTTACCCTAAATTATCTTACTTTAACCTTTGTTCTATGACCTGAACTAAGCCTTTCACATATGTTTCTGGTTCCTTTTAAAGAATTTTTGGATATTCGTTATGTAAGCTTATCATATATTAAAAAGGTTAAATAGGTTTATGTTTTTTCATGTAACTCATTATTCACATTACCTTATGGCTTGACAAGTAATGGTCATTAATCAAAGTCAAAGTGGTTGGTAGAGGACCTCGATATTCCTGTACTCACTACGGTTCCTGCACTAGATTGGGACAACCGATTGATTTGATGAAGATTAGCTCCAAGTGCATTATAGTTGTCAAGAGGAAATGGCGCGACCATTAAAGACTTGTCTCATTTCCTATATAGGGTTTGGGGTGTTATGAAGTTTCCACAGATGGAGGCCGGCCACCTGTTGCTACATTTTTTGTTAGCCATTCAATACGACCGTGATCCAATGAAAACATGGATAAGTTAGGGTTTTGTAATAGCACATGCTAGCGATACTTTCAAAGACTTTGGTATTTTTGTATTTTTGAAGATCTGTATCACCACAACCCTGGGTTGGATCCATCATTTTGTAATGTATACCTACAAAGACTTTATGTTTTCTTAATAAAAAGGAGTTAATGCCAGTTTTTATATATCGTTCTTGTTATTTCTTGTAATGGTAACTCTGCTCATATAATTTCAACGTTTCCTTAAGAGGGAAATGAGTTGGTTGGCTATGGCCCAACCAACCCTACTCACTTTCCCTATTTTAGTTGTGTGTTAGGTACAAGAATGACTGGTGTGAAGGTTTTTTTCTAATGGTGAGTGTGCATGATTGGTAATGCTCTTGTGTTTATTTTTCTTTCGCTGAGTGATCTCAGATTTGAGGGCTTGCATGTGTTGAGTATTTTTTTTTTCTTTTTTGTCAAAGAATTTTTTTGTATACTTTCTTAAAACACAACAATATGTATTTTATATGAGAAACTTCCTCTTGAATAGTTTTTGGAATAATGGTTAGGGTTGCAGGGTTTGATCATTCAAGTTTTGTTTAAAGATTTATTTCTTTACAACAAGCATACTCTAATCAAAACACATATATTGTAACTATGTAGCGATGTTAATCGTCCTGTGTAAACTATTATGTTTAAACCATATTCCTTTCTTCAATAAATATTTGCAAACTGAAGTTTTAAGTACAAGAATCATTGGCTATCACTTTTCAGGTTCAGGATTGTAAGATAGATCTTTTTATTCGATGATTGAATTCATTTATACACAAGACGTATTCAACATAGTGATAAATGTTCAAAGAGGATATGAGTAAAGAATATTTTAAGTGGTGATATTTTATTCAAACGCAGTAGTTCACTATTTGCACTAAGATTGATAAAACCACCATTGACTTTCACAATTTATATTTACGAATTGTAATTTACATTTGATTTGGTATTTCTTTCATTATCCCCTGATTTGAAGCTTTCCTTTTTGCACTTGTTGATTTCATGCTTGATGACACAACATTTTGATTCATAGATTAAGGGATGTAAGACTATTGAGTGTAGATTTATTCTGGTACAGGAACAAAATGGTTCTAGTAAAGGAACAAACTTGTTATGAGTAAGAGAATAGGATTGTTCTGGTACAGGAATAGGGTCTCTCTGGTACATGAACATAATTAATAAAACATAGAACATAAACTTACTCTGTTTTCTCAACACTAGAACTTAAATATAGGAACAAATTTGAATTCTTTCAAGTTTTTATTAAGTGGCATGCTTTATTTATTTCAACAAAGTCTTTGATTATTGTTTATGAGTGAATCTGTTTCTAAAGTAGAGCGTGTCAGAAATTATATATTACAGAGAAATGGAACACATAAAATATTGCAGAAATATAAACACAGAAAACACATAAAACAAGAGAGACAAGAATATACGTGGTTCACTCAATTTGGGCTACGTCAACGGAGAAACTGTCAGTCCTTCCTTTTATATTATCCAAAAAACTAAAGAGATACAACCTAAAATAGATATGTTGTAATTCCCTCTTCACTCCCACACAATCTCCTCTCTCTTTCTCACACAGAATACAAATATACATGCATTCTAGGGCAAAAAACCCTAAATTAAACATAACTTCTACCGCCAGATCTTCGCCTAATGAACAACTCAGATTGACTACGAAATTACAACATTTTACAAGGCAATTATACATCTATTTTTTGTAGCCGCCCCCCTGGACCCACCTTGCATCATACATTTAATTGAGGTTAAAAACTATAATATTAGCATCTCACAACATTTGACCTTAAGAAATAATACAACAATTTTTTTTTTTTTCCTAATAGATAGTTATAATGAATAGTTAAAATGGCACACACAAAATTTAGGCTAGAGAAAAGTTAGCGTTTTTTTTATTTATTTTTTGTTTTTTGTTTTTGTTTTTGTTTTGTTATATTTATTTTTTTATTCAGGAAAAAGAAAGTATAGATAAGATATTTTGAGTAATGTCCAACAATGACTTAAAGATAGATCAATCATAATGTATTTCAATACACACAATAGTAACAAGCTACCACAATGGCAAGGAAAGTTTTATAAGTTAAACCATGTAAGGAAAAAGATAAGGTAGAAGAAGCAAAACTTTTTTGTATGAGAGAAGTAGCAAGCCATGTTGAAAATGGCAACAAGAAATGCTAAAAATAGCACTGCTAAAAATAACAATTTGAGTACCAGTGTTGGATTGGGCAACAGGGAATGAAAAATGGAAGTGCTAAAAATAGAAGTTCTATTTTTAGCAGTTCAGGATGGATTCCTATTTTAGTCAGTCCCTGGACTAAAAATAGGAAGTAAAATTCGAATAGTTGTAATATTGAGTTGTAATCAATTGACTTAGTTTAACTTAGTCAAGTCTAGTTAGATTAATTTAACAGTGTGTTAAATTAATGAGAGTTCAGTTAGTTAATGCTTGCATGCATGTAACTACTGTATTTCAGATAACTGAGTATTCATTCATGGATAACTCATGCATTTCAATTCAGACAAAGACCTAGTTGAGATAAGAGAAGGGACAATGTACTATCAGTTGGATGAATATTTTTCCTATAAAGGAAGCTCATCCATGATGAGGATTTATCTCCTTTAGGACTGCGCAGTTGGATCAGAGGTTGGTGAGTGTGTGAAGAGGAAAATTCACACAAGTGGCTGCACTAGACCCTAATCAACATTGCGAAAAGAAATAGGAGGCTTGGAGGGCAGACCAGAGGTTAGAGATGGAGCAGTTGTACTTTATTGGACCTAAAAAGCCATGGCAACCTCGGTCGTCAATGGGAAATCAAGGTATGTTTCCGGATCCATCTCAATATTTTAGTAATTTTAATATGGGTCCCCAGTCCATGCCTTATCCGACCATGTGGCCCCGGTACCAGCTTCCACCTTGGCAGTAGTGGGCTCCTCAAGCTAGTTTGAGTTCCTCGTGGGCTCTAAACTGGCGGGGACCTTCTCCTCCTGGGCAGTTTCCCTAGTCAATTCCACAACAACAACTTCAGTTACCCTCTAATGTGCCTCCTGGTAATCAACCTGTTCATCCCCAACTTCCCATCCAACCCAATCCAAATCCTAACAATAAAGGGGCTCAACAAGCTGACACCCTCAACTTACCTTCATACAACATCTCTACTGCAAAATTCTATGAGATGAATTTATGATCTCGGCGGACACTAGATGCTCAACCCTCACCAGTTATCATTGAACAAATTGACAGTGAGGAAAAGGAACCACAAATGGTTGAAGAGGAATCAAACCGAGTCAACAAAAATCATACACCTCCTCAACTGCTAGTTACTCAAAAACACCAAGCTGAATCGCCCTATCGAGAAAGGTTGGCTTTGAGTAAACAAACCCTCAAGCTGAGTTCGACCTGTTAGGGGAGTTACAAAATTTATTTGTCAAGATTCCCCTGCTGCAAGCTATGAGGGACGTACCTATATACACAAAAACTCTTGGGGAATATTATGCTAAGAAGCCTAAAAAGAAATCAAGAGACCCACTCACCATTCATGTAATTGGGAAGTTATCAGATTTTATGATGGGAAGGTCCATGCCTGTAAAGTATGGGGATCTCGAGAACCCAATTTTAACTGTGCAAATTAATGGGGTAGAAATTTCAAATGTACTGGTAGATTTTGGTGCTGCCATAAATGTCATAACTGCGGAATAAGTTTTTCTATGCACCCATCACATATACATTAAGGAGGACTATCGTCCTGTGAGGATACCCAAGAGGAGAATGAACCCCGCTCTAAAAAACATTGTTAAGGAAGAGCTTCAAAATCTGCGAGACGTGGGATTTATCTACCCATTTCAGACAGCCAATGGGTTTTCCCATTGGTAATGGTCCCTAAGAAAAACGGTAAATGGTGGATATGCGTGGATTATAGAGAAATAAATAAGGCAACTCAGAAAGACCATTTTCCATTACCATTCATTGACCAAGTCTTGGATACGTTGGTTGGGAATAAGTTTTTCTCCTTCTTGGACGGATTTAGCAGGTACAACCAGATCCATATAGCTCCTGAAGATCAAGATAAGACCACTTTCACATGCCCTTGGGGAACGTTCGCATACCGGATCCTCCCATTTGGCCTCTGTAATGCACCTACAACATTCTAGAGGGCAATCTTGGGGATTTTTTCTAATCTGATGGATGATAGTTTTGAGATTTATATGGAAAATTTCACGGCATATGGAGATTAATTCGAAGAAGCATTGAGGAAGCTAGGAAAAGTTCTTGAAAGATGCAAGCAGGTGCGTGTCTCTTTAAGTACGGAAAAATGCCATATGATGATGAGCAAAGGAATAGTCTTGGGACACTTGCTTTGGGTTGTAGGAATCCGGATGGATCCAGCTATGATAAAGGTAATACAACATTTTCCAATACCCAGAACACCCACACAGGTACGTAGCTTTATCGGTTGCGACTGGTTATTACAGGCGCTTTATAGAAAATTTTGCTAAGACATCACATCCGCTTTTTCAATTACTCACAAAAGACGCAGACTTTGTGTGGACAAATGACTGTGATGCAGCCTTTTTGAAGATCAAGGAATTGGTATGTAGCGCTTCGATCCTTTGAGGGCCAGACTAGGCATTACCATTCATATTCATGCTGATGCTTCGGAGACAACAGTTGGGGCAGTTTTGGGGTAGCAAGTGGATAAGGTACCATATGCAGTTTACTATGTTAGTAAGAACTTGGTTCCTACTGAGTTAAACTACACATCGATTGAAAAAGAATTCCTTGCTGTCATCTACGCCATCAACAAGTTTTTGCACTATATCACTGGTTACCCCACCTTTTTGCATACTGATCATGCATGCAGCCATCAGTTACCTAATGAATAAACCCGTTACTCCTGGTGGTATTACAAGATGGCTTTTGCTACTTCAAGAATTTGACATTACCATAGTAGATAAACTAGGGAAGGACAACGTGGTCGCTGATTTTATGTCTAGGTTAGAAAATAATGCCGAAGGTACATCTATCGAAGATAGATTTCCATATGAATATCTCTTTGCAATTTCCGCTAACACTCTGTGGTATGCAGATATTTCTTACTATCTTGCTACAGGGAAGGTACCTCGTCATTTGTCATATAAGGATCAACGGAAAATTATTCATCATACTACCTGATATTCATGGATGGCAGGGTACCTCTTTCATATAGGGGTTGATCAACAGATTTGGTGATGTGTATCAGAGGATGATATCTATGAGATATTGAAGGCTACCCATGGTGGACCTTGTGGAGGACATTTTGCGGAGAA
>APFE031086653.1:0-35977 GCA_000404065.3 Pinus taeda
AAATTCCTTGTTTCACACATCGGGATAAGTTTCACTCAAATGGTGTTTCAGAGCAATAAAATATGAATTTGGGAAAAAAGATAGAGGTTTTTGTCCACAGCATGCCAAATAAGAAAAACCTCCTTCACTTTTTGCACAGGTGTCATGGTTTTAGAGAAATGTCAAAATTACAATCGCCAGATCCAAGGAGGTTGGCCAAGGCACTAAAACGACGGAAAAGGCCCGATCCACTCCAAATTTTAGCCAAAGCCTCTTTAAATGAGCATGGTACTTGATTGGGGACTCCCAGCCCAAATTTCAAGAAATTTGGAGAAAATTTTGTCAATTGTGATTTTTTTGTGCCACTCACAAGTTTTTGCCCTCAACGAGTCGTGCACCGTGCGCGATCCTTTCGATGGGAAGGTCCATTTCAGGAAAAGTTGGCATTTTTGGATTTTTCAGGACAAAATACACTTGCTCAGAAAGTACCAAGAAATTTCACCAAGTTTTGAGCCTCCAGAAGGTCACAAAACAAGCAAAAAATGACTTTTTGCCACCTTTTTGACACACAGGAAAGAATCTTGGGAGATTGCCATTTTGGAGGGGCAAATGGACACCAAATTCAGAAATTCCACTTGGGTTGGAAAGTAGACATCTAGAACTTTCCAACAAGCCCACATTTTCCTCCTTTGGACACCTGGAAGTGCCTCAAAAATGGCTCCAAAGACGCACGACCCGTTCAGAATCAGGGCGCGACCCGTTGGGCAATTTTCACATAAATGCACCTACAACTCAGCAAAACGCAGTTTTGACTAGGTTTGACTTTTTGGAGTGGATTTTGATCCTCCTTGATGTAAATGATGTAATTTTATGATATTTTGACACTCATTTATCTCTTCTATAAGATTCATTCATAAGATAGGCAAAAATTTAATGAATGAATTGGTTTCCTAGCTTATAGAGGAAAGTTGCTTTGACTGCCTAGTTTTCAGTGCTCAGTTTGGAATTGGTTGAAAAAGCTCCTAGGATAGTGAGATCGACCCCTAGAGGCAGGGAAAGATGTTAGATTTCCTATATTATGTACTTTCTTGGTCATTTTCATGGTTGGACTCTTGAGGGAGAAAGCTTCTATTGTATTACTGATTGTATCACTGCATTTTGGAAAAGGAAGAAAGACCAGGGTTTTGCAGTCCTTTTTGGGATTCCTGTGGTTACATGTATTGATGGTGTGTTTCTCTTTGTACTTGTAAGTTTTTTATGTGAATCATATTCTTACTTTTATCTTCTGCAAATTAGGCAAATGAAGTGTTAAGGTAGAATTCATGGTTGCTATGCTCTGCCTTTAAGTTGGCTTAATATCAATGTTTTCAGCTGTTTAAGGAGAATTCAAGGTGATTGCTTGCTCTCCTTAGCTCCTCACCAGTCATTCTCATCCATCCAAATCTTTCAAAGGCATCAATACAGTCTCCTACCTCGCCCCAAAGAACCCCCTGCGGAAACTGTGTCCAATCCCCGCACCCAAAATTGCCTTTCCCCAATTTTCCACCAAAACCCTAAAAATCCCAAATCAAACCTTTTTATCAGTTTACTAGCCTAAAATCAGTGTTCTTTATTGGTTATCTCTGCCCGTTGAATATATTTGCCGAGATAGACCGGAGAGATCCCTCTCCTGCCCCGTAGGGCTAGCTACGAGGCTAAGTGGTTTGATGTTGCCTTGGAGTTTACCTTTTTCAGCCTGAGGTGAAATTTCAAGCGCTAACAGGCCTGATAGCTGGGAAGTCGGCCTATTTTGAGGATCCAAATCCACCTTGAGAAACCTATATAATGGAGGGAACTCGACTTCCTTGAGAATCATTCATCCGTCACTCATCTAAGTGAAGAAGAAGAGCAAGAAAGCTAGCGAAGAAGGAAGAGGACAAAGAAGACTATTTTTGGGCTAGTTTTCTCTCACGTACGAAGAAGTGAATTTAGGGTTTGCTGCTTCAAGGTCGAAATTCTCTATCTACTAGAGGAGGATCAAATTTGTTGGAAGAAGAGTCTACTAGGTTACCTTCTAGCCCTAGACAAGGAAGCAAGGCAAGCAAAGCTACTGGGAGGCCTTGGAAGGAAAATTTCGCTCACACGTGTGGATCCAATAGCAATTGCAGGGGGGCTGAAAATTTTAGACCTACAATAGAGGCTAGAATTCTGAAGCTGGGGGTCGAAGTTGTGGTGCCGGAAGAGATTTGACTGGGTTTGACTTGGACAAGGGAAGCACATCATCAGAAAATGTTGGACTTGGTCTTGGAGGGTATTGGTCTTGGTCTAGAGGTCTTGGAATTCATCAATTGAAGAATCTATATGAAGATAAGAGATTTTGTGGGTTTTCCTCTCAAGTGGAGAGGTTTAGGCCATGACTTGCAACCTACATTTTGTGTTCTTGTGTACTATTGTTCTTGTTTTTTTGGTGGTTGTTTGATGATATATGAACATAATAATAAGTGAAAGAAGCTAATAAGTAAGAAAAAGTAAAAATAAATCACAAGCAGTTATCACACCAAGAGAAATCGTCACTACTTTTGCCCTCTAGATTTCTCAAGAATGCTCATCCTTGTCCTCTGGCTCACTATCAGAGTATACCTTGATGTATTGGGCCTTTGCCTTGGTGCATTTGTGCGTAGGTGCCCATGGCTCTTGGCACATGAAACATAACTTTCTCCTCTGGAGGTAGTTCCTAATCTGATCATGACGCTGACCATGCCCAATCTCCCTCTGTGGTTGTCTGGTGTCTCTGCTCCCTTGGGGAGTAGTGGGTCTGGTGGGTATAGGGGGCCTAGTCTTGGGAATTGTGCCAATCATGTCTCTAGTCCTAGAGATGGCATCCACCAACGACACAGTTTTGAAAGCCATGCCTTCGAAATATTTGTAACTATCATGGCCAACCTTTGGAACTCTGATATGTACGCCTACACACTACCAATCTATCTCAAGTGTGCCAACTCCCTGAAGTGGAGCTTTGGGTCCTTCCCATGAAACCTATCAATTAACTGCCTGGTAAACCACATGTAAGAGGTAATGTAGATATGTCCAAGCATAATCAAGCCATGGTACCACCACTCCTACACATATCCCTCCAAATGCAGGGCGGCAAACTAGATAACATTAGTCTCATGCATGGGGTTTAGATGTAAATAAGTTTCCAACTTTTGAACCCATGCCCTAGCTGAACTCTTGGCTGACCCATCATGATTGCGAAGCGTAACTTTCCCTGCTACCTTCTGCACCTCCTGGCTTGGTTCTCCCCCTCTATAAGATGCCCCAACTCTAGTCTTGTGCCTTTCCCTAAGGTGGATGAATTCCCCAAAGGACATGTCTCTCTGGATCCTGGGATCTAAGCCTTCATACACATCAATCCCTGTCTCAATCGAGTTCACCAAGTTTGCAACTGGGTCTGGCTCTCTTTCTCTCATTGGCTCATCCACAAAGTGTGGCATAGTAGGACAGCTAGCCTGACCACACAAAGGAGTGTTGGGTTGTTGAAACTCACGCTCAGGCGTGTGTCTTCCTACTCTTCTTTTGGAACTCCCATCTCCATTGTGGTTTATCCCCTACTGGTTTTGTACCTATAGGCCCATCGTTTGTTGCATCATGTCCATCATGAGATGGCCCTGTCTTAACATAAGTTGATTCGTCCTCAATAACTCCTCCATAACCTGATTTTGGCCCCCTTTCTTTGCCTTCTCGTCACCCTCCTGGTGCTCCATGTGTTCCCTAGCATTATCTAGCCCAGTATCTCAAAATGGGTCCATCCCTCCTCTACCATATCCTCTACCTCTACCCCTTACCTCAACCTCTCTAAAACACAATGCCCTGGTATCTAGGTGGCATCACCTATTATTTTCTTCCACCCTAGCCAAGAACATGCTATGATACCACTGTAATATTCCTAATTGGAAATATTAAGTGATTAATAGCACATGCACTACAACAACTTAAAATTTAACACAAGAATAGGAAATTGAAACACAAGAGGAAATTGCACCAAATTCTGTGACTTTTATTAATTTATGGTCCAATAAGATTACATAAAAGCTGGAAATAAGTAATTGGACTTGCTACAGCAAGCAAAGAAAACCCCAAGTTGTAAATTTATTGCCCAAGTGTTGGTGGGTCTCCTCTCAAAACTTTGCACTGGCCCATAAATTCTCTGCTCTTGCTACTAGAAAGAAATGGAGTTTCAAGCCTTAGTAGTGCTCAAAAATATCTAAAATTGTAGTCGGTGCCTCTCTTCAATTAACTCAACAAAATGTAGGGAGGAATTGGTCTCAAAGCAACAACCCAGAAAACCCACAAAATGGTGCAAATGGCCTAATTTCTCCTCCTATACGCCCTGCAGGGAATGGTTGTAGAATGCTCCCTAAAATTACACCACAACTCGTCTCAATTCTTCCTGCAAAATTCTTCCTCCAAATCCCCTTACTTCTCCTGCCCTTATCTTCCTAACTCTCCCTATCCCTCAACCTCTGCACAATTCTACCAGTGAACTCCTGCATAGCCCCAAGAAGTCACAAATTCGGTTTGAAGGATTGCCCAAGTCCTAACTTGCAAATCACCCCCAAATCTTCAACAAAAAGCAAGACAAATCACTCCCAAAAAAACCCAGAATCTCACACACTACAATTGTCTCTTCCAAATGGTGTGAATTTCTCCATTGCGTCCTAGTCACATGCATAACTGGTTGAATGCTCCTGCGATTAGCTTTGGAATGGCTCCAAGGTGTGTCTAAAGTCTTCTCTAGGGTGACACTCATGGTTCACCGAAGGAGTTGGAATTTTTGACCAAAAATCCCTTGCACTAAGCAACATGTTGTTGACTTGGCTAAGAAGCACAAGCAAACTGTGTTTCAGTTATCAAATTGTCAAAAGACCCCTAATGACAACCCTCACCTTCTATTTATGCTTGTTGGCCTCCTTCTCTCCTTGTGGGCCCCATTATCCACTAGTAAGCTTCATTCCTCTTCTTTCTCTCTCCACAAGTGTGTGTTGCCTAAGGGAGTGTGTACTCCCTTGGTGTGTGGCCCCCACAAACCACCAAAAATTTGATATTTCCCCTTCTTCTAAGTCAAAATGCCAAAATTTTCTACCACGGCCAAAATTTATCAAAATTGTGATGCCTCCTGAGTAGCTTAAGAAATTGGGGATATTACATGGATGCTCGCAATGAATTTCTTCACAAGACAATCTTTGTGGATGCTCACAAGCAACTGCTTTACAATACACAATAGCTAACACAGGGATCCTTCAAGACCTAAGTTGCACGAAGTGCTAAAATGTTTCAGAGTTTCGGAAATGGGTACATTTAGAAACGTCACCTCCAAAAACTGGAAACGTCGATCAAAACATATATATATATATAAATAAATTTATAAGTGAATAATGTGACAATTTCATCTATCATAGCAACTGGAAATTATTTTTCTAATTGTTAATTTATTTGTCGTCTTCTACGGCAAATATCAAATAATTCACACTGTGATTTTCACAAATAAATTGTGCAAGAAAAATAACGCTAGAAACTAAGAAATTATAGCGTTCACATAAAAATTTGACACAATTTCCAGCGCTATTTTTCTTCCACAGTTTATTTGTGAAAATCATAGTGTAAATTATTTGATATTTGTCGTAGAAGACAACAACTAAATTGTTAAATAAATTAACAATTATGATAGATGAAATTTTCACATGGTATCAGAGCGTAAGTGATCAGCCATGAAGCTTAGAAGTGAAGGAAATAATTTTTTTGCTCAGAGGGATTAGCAAGTCGAAATTCTTAGAGGCAGCACAGTGCTCAAACGTGTAGGTTGAATTGTTGGGGCAAAAATTCATTTTTCAGCAGCAGGGTTGCAGAAAAATCGAGTTTCTCGGGTTAGTGATTCCAACAATCAGAGGGAGCAGCATCAACTCAGATTTTTTCTAAGAAAATTCCTTGGTTGGACATAGAGGGTTTTGCATTAGTTTCTAGAGCAAAATCTGTGTTGAGAGGAAAGAGAAAAAGCACACATAGCAGAGGCAAGATTTCTCTTAGTGAACTTCGAGTTTCAAAAGTTTGATTCTTTCAATTGCATATTGGCAGTAGTTGTGAGCAGATCCTCTCACTCCAAAAGGGACTATGAGTAGCAGATTCAACAACTAAACAGAGGGAAAGAGGGAGATTTTCGAGGTTTATTTCTCCAGTTTTGAGTTTCTAAATTTTATAGCTCTGCAGGGATGGTTGTACAAGATTCCCAGAGGAGGTTGTGCAAGTTAGCCAAAATGCAGATCTGGGCAGCAAATCGACTTCCAGTTGTCTGAGGTAGATGCTGGAGGAAGTGCGACTTATCTAGTGAAAGTTGCAAAGAAAGGAAGGATCCTAGCCAGGGATTAGGCTTGAAAGGAGATAATGGGGCACCGGATCTAGGAGGAGTATAAGACTCTAGTGTGCCATATTGGGTAGGGTCCAGCGTCGCTGCAATAAGGAGATCAGTCAAATCAGTTCCAAATTGTTGCAGCGTTGCCACAGGAGTCCATAGTATCATAGTAGAAGGTTCATTGCCAACAGATGTAATTTGTCATTAGGTAATTGCAAACCTAGTTGCAGTCAGTACCCGGGAGATAGTTGTAGAGCCAGATGCAGTGAAACAGGCAATGCAAATTTCCTAGTTGCAGTATGCAGTTTCAGCGAAAAGATTCCTAGCACAGAGCTATGTAGTCCAATTCCATTGCAGGAGGACAATGCAAGTCGTCAAGAGGGAGCAGAGAGATTTCCCATTGGGAGATCGAGACTCAAAGGGAATCTAGTTTTAGAGGGAGCATCCCTATGGAAGCTAGTACTTCAGAATCTGGGGAGATCAAACTCATTATTATAGTAATTGCAAAAGCAATGCGGAAGCATCTACAAAGTAGTAGCAACAACAATATGAGTAGATCAGAGGTCAGAGTGGTGGTGATTGGGCAGGGCCCCTGAGGAGTCCACCTCATGGATCATTACCTGGCTACAAGGGCCCCAAGTATTTAGTAGCAGGATGGATCAATGGCAGTTGATATAGTCAGTACTAGAGTGACAGTTGCAAACTAGTAGCAATCATATGCTAAGGAGCCAAAGCAGTGTTGATAGCAGAGTTGGTGGCTTAGTGCAGAGTTGGTAGTAATGTAGATTCCTCAAAGATAGTGCAGATGCTAGTAGTAGTCAGGACTCGGGAGACAGATGCATCACACTGAACACAGTTGATTCAGTATTTCAAATGCCTCTCATTTGCAGTAGTTGCAGTTGCAACAACAACAAATGAGAGGAAGTTTCAGTGCAGATGCAGTGTTGGCAGTAGTACAATAGGATCAACAACAACACATATGCAGCATCAAAGTTGTGCAGTGGTTGGTGGGCAGCAGTAGCTAGACATTAGCAGCATGATAGGGGATGATACAATGACAAAGTGTTGTGGCAGGGTGTGCAGCACTAGAACACAATCCTCGCTAAGAGGGAGTGTTAGTTTTTGTAGCATCAGATGTTTTCTAACCACAAAACTTGGTGGAGAGGCTAGAATGCATGAGATCTCCAAAACCCAGAAATCGTTTATGGAAATTCCACCTAGAGATGGCTTAATTCGATTATTAGTCGATTTTTAAATGTTTCCTAAGTCTAAACTTAGGGAATATGGTTAATTAATCAGAATTAATTAATTCTAAGTGAGAATAGTCTAGAAACTCACACGGAGTGGCTTCACGCTGATCCTAGCCCTTGATTAAGTTTTAATCTTGGTCGTTGGTACTCCAACAGATGATTATTAGAAGTTGATGGGCACTTGGAGAATACACTAGTACTACAAGTTCCTTGGCAGATTGAGCTATCTAGTTGCAGAGGTCGAGAAGGGAAGAGAGTTCGAGTGAGAAGGGCTACAAGTGTTAGAGGGGCAGGGACATTGATCTGGAGGAAGATTTCCAAATTCGAAGATGCGCAACAGAAGTGCAAGTGCAGGCAGAAGCCTAAGTACAGACGACAGTGCAAGTGCAGTTAAAAGCATGAGTACGGGCAGAAGCGCGAGTGCAGGCAGAAGTTTGAGTATGGGCGACAGCATGAGTGCAGGCAAAAGCCCGAGTATGTGCGGCAACACGAGTGCAAGCAACGCGATTTGCTAGGGTTTTTTGTGGAGGAAGGGAAATTCCCTTAGATAATTTCAGCCAAATTTTCTTGTTGTGGATTGCTAGTTTCAGGTATCTAGATTGCATTCAAAATTTCACTCCTGCTTAATAATAAAAACCCTCAACCGTTGCATCGGTTTTCCCAAATTGGGTTTTTCTGGGGACATTTGTTCAAAAATAATTGTGTAAATTTTATGTGTGTGTGTGTGCTAGATTTTCTTAGATTCCAACGTTATTTTTCTTGCGCGGTTTATTTGTGAAAATCACAGTGTGAATTATTTGGTATTTGTCGTAGCAGACGACAAATAAATTGTTAAATGAATTAACAATTATAAAATAATTTCCAATTGCTATGATAAATGAGCTTTTCACAAATAACACATTTTCTTTCACGAAAAAAGGGCATAAGACCCATAGATGAAAATTTAGAAGGAAAACCAAGTCTATATTAATTCTCATAGGTGATTACATGATGGTTGAGTTTTAGCCAAGTATCATCCAAGTTTCGAAGTTTCCAGTATGTGTACGGCATGAAACACCAGGTTCCTAGAAGTTTTGTGCAACATAGTTCAACACCTTTTCCATTAATGACAACTTTGCCAACAAGGTCAACCCAGGGAGATTTTATTAGTCGAGGGATTGGAAACAAATTTCAATGGGTGTCTCAAAGGATTGAGATAGGCACACAAGGAAGAACTTTGCATATCTATAATAGAACAAATTTATTGTGAGTGCCAGAAGGACAACATGAGGATCACATGGAGAAGCAGAGTAGTTGTGCTAGAAGTACTTGGCACAAGAGAAATGACAAGAAGCATTGCAATAACAGAGAACAGGGAGCAAAAGGCTCTGAAGGTTGAGTAGCTTAGAGGGAGTCAACCTTCAGATTTAGGTAGAGCGGAGAAACCAACAAATTCCTCGGTGTTGACAAGTCGACATTCTCCAATCATTCTGTTGTCAAACAAATTGTCATGACAACGCTCAGACCGGGGGCTGTCACCCTGATCCCCGATTTCTCCGTTTAAGCTATCTCCCGAGGCTAAGGGGGGTAGACCCTATGGGATGAATGAAGACCAACTGTGGACCAATTGGGTTGGGAGACGCAACAAGGCAATACCAATACTTGATTGATTTTAGGAGTTAATATACCAGTGCCTTATGGAGTTAATGATTAAATGATTATTTATTGAATATTGTAGAAATATGAACCTTGTAAAACAATCATTTATCATCGAATATCCCAAGCGATACAAGCTATTCAATAAACTCCACGCTTTAATAATGATCCAACAATTAAATTTTAAAAGATTAAATGCTTTAAACGATCACAAAATTTAAATGTTGACTAGCTACCACTTTCACATAGTCAACTTGTAAATAAACATTTAAATGCATTTAGCTATAGAAAAATCGAACATAACCACCACAAGAAACTCCAAAATGAATTTTCAATTTTTTTAGTTAAGCTTTTCAATAATTTTTATTTTTTATTTTTAAAGTTTTTTTTTTTATTTTTTATTTTCTAATTATATAACAAAATAAATTTTAATAAACTAAAATAAATGAAACTTGAACTATTCTAAACTAAAGTAACTCAAGGGACTTTTTATATATTTTCATATATTTTCTATTTTCTTATTTTTTTTATATTTTTACATGAAATAAAACTAATTCTAAACTAGATGAAAATTAAAATATATTAAAAAAATCTAATTCTAAAAACTAAGATCTAACTTAACAAAATCAAAGTCTAATCTAATTTAAATCTAAACAAAAATCAAACTTCTAGATGTTTTAAATTTATATGTTTTTTTTGACAAAACCAAACCAGAGTAAAAATTTCTCATTATTAAAACTAAAGCCTAAATAACAAATCTTACATCTAAATTAAAACCTACCTATAAACAAAACAGCCTAAGGAATTTTTTTTTGAGATTTTTTATATTTTTAAAAATCAAATTAAAAAATTAAATCTAAATTTATGTCTAAACTCAAACTAAAATAAGATTTAATAAGTCTAAAAAAAAGAACTAACGTCTAATATATACAACAAAATGAAAATATAATAAAAATCTAAATCCCAACCTAAAAGAAACCAACGCATATAATAGACATGACCCTAAGCTAAACTTTAAGAAATCAAACTAATGTAAATGAAAGTCGAAAATATCGTATTTGTCTAGGCGGCTGCGGGAAACCACTGCGGAGAAATAGTTTGCAGCAGAGCCGACTTTCTTTGTATTTGTAGGGATATGAGAGGAACTGAAACCTTGCTTGACTGAAAGCGTTGAGGAGCGAAGGTAGCAGCGGATAGGAACAAGTTGTTAAGGGTTTCGATTTTTCTTTGTAGGCAGGCCATAGAATGGAAATCATGCGGAGAGCTGGAGCTACATGGGGAAAATAGTTGAGCGTAGGAAGCTCTAGCGTGAGGATAGCCAGTGGATAGGAGATAATTGATGCCATAGATTTGATTTAATGAGGTTGCATATATGGCTTTTGGGATTGAAACGTGGAGAAGTAGTTGGTGTTTGGATAACATTTGGAGCTGGCAACAAATGAGGGATGAACGCAGAAGCTTGAACGATGCAGCGTAAGGAGGGGAGCTGCGTGAGAGGCAAGGTTTCGATGTGGCAAAGATGGATACGTGGGTCTTGCGTGGAATGGAGGCTGAAAGGAGATGCATGAATAGGAGCCATGGGAGAAGGAATTGCACAGTAATAGGATTATTGCAGCGTATATTCACTAGCGTGGAGAGGGTTAGGTTGCAACGAAATGGGGAGAGAGGAGGCAAAACACTGGAGGCTACGTAGGGCACTATGTGTAATGGAAAGCATGAGCAGAAATAATGAATTCCGCTAGAAGGAAAATGGCCAAATGGGAGCAAGCAACAGATGGCAACGTGGAGACTGAGGGTTTGCTACAGACCCAGGGCAGAGCATACCCTAAAAAATTTCGAAAAATTTCCTGTGAAAATGAAACCCCAGACAGCCGTCAAATGGCTTGGAGATCCTCGAATTTCTTCAAACAAAACCTACAAATTCTCTAGTAAATTCTTAAATTCCCTTGCATTCAGATTTTTCTAATGAAAAACACCGAATTTGTTTTTAAGATCTGTACCTGCAACCTGCAATGGCAAAAACAGAACACCGAAAAGTAAAATGTGCCAAAAAAACAAAACTGAAAACCTTAAAACCAGCTAAAAATTTACAATATTTACATATTTTCGACTCTTAAGCAGCCAGATTTGCCAATAATCCACAATAATATTTTCAGAATTTAATTTTAATGTGAGATACTTCAGAAAACCCTTCATCCATTCATAAAAAATTTCAAATGATAAGCCCGGGATCAAGAACTGGCTAGGCTCTTTCAAAAAACACAATCCGGGAGTTGGTTAGTTCAGCCGAGAACTTCCCTAACACTCGGTAAACTCAAAACTAAGATTTCCTACACAGCTTAAAATCAACCATTAACATAGAGGGAGAAAACAATAGTGAAATCCAGATCAAATGGAGATACCTGCCATTATATTTCAGAATCTAAACTATCATTCAAACCCCAAAGATTAGACAAGATACCTGTGCCTGAATCAATCTTCATCAAACTATTATTGATGACTAAAAATAAAATTATGCAGAAAAATAAAAGATCTTACAACATTTCTAGAACAGTAACACCAGCAAGATTTTAACCCCAAAGTCTTTCTTTATTGCACAAAAAATGACTACAAGAGAACTTTCTTTAGCACCAGACTCTCAAATCCAATCTGATCTCAAATGACCCCTAGCACCCTATTTAAAGGAATAATACCCAACGGCTAGTTCGAGTGATCCATGTCAAACTAATCTCAACCATCGATGAGGATCATGATTTCTTTTAATCTCATCCATCAAATTTTTAAATGCATTTTAATATATTAAAAAATTAAAATTCTGCATTTATTTACTCAAAAATTTGACTTATTATTATTATTATTATTTTTTTAATTTTTATTTATTTATTTATTTTTTATTTTATTTATTTTATTATTATTTATTTTTTTTATTATTTTTTAATTTAAAATTTTTTTAATTTTTATTTTTTAGATCCTCGAACTTAGCCTTTGGAAAAATCACCTAGGACCTAGGAATTAGGACTTATGAGGAGATTAAAACATTTTTTAACCCTCAAGACACTTTACATCATGACTTTTACAATTTTACATCTCAAGGGGGAACACCCCTCTGACATAAACCCTCATAGATCACCCAGTTCTGCGACCAAATATAATCTAGTAGATCAAGCAATTTGTAACAACCTAACCAAATAGTTAGAATTATTTCCAAATTACTTTTACATAGACTCGAAGCACACTAGGATTCCCCTAAGATTCTAATGACAAAATTCATTCCGGCTTTGGGGTTAGGCTGAAGGAAAACTCTGCCAATCATGGATCGGTGAGACAAAAAACCTTCTGGAACGTAGATCATCACTAGAAAATTAGGTTTGCCTAGGCAGTTTACATACATGACTCAACTCTGCTAAGATTATTTACAATTCACACATGCAGACTGGGTTCACAGCATAACATGATCAGGTCGATGATGACTGTCGAATGGCACGGACATGTCGATTAAGCGCTATCCCTTTTGCGAAAAAAGGGGGTGTACTGCTATGGGAAGTTGACACGTAGTGGTCAACACATCCTATAGCTAAATAAACACACATATCATACGCAAATGGAGTAATTGCACACACAATCCACACATTTTCCATTAACACAAAATTTATGTACAAATTGCCTAATTTACAATATGGGCATTCCCTGTCCTTAGCCACTTTCTCACACTCTCTCACCAAGCTCCCATACTCTAACATGCCTCATAGGCTTACATAGATTTATACATGTGGATATGAACCAAAACTGATTTCAGATTCTAAACTAACTCCTACAATCTCTTTAAGATCCACAAAATCCTCACCTAATCCCTTATCTCTAGATCCTTTAGATCCATATTTCTCTCATGAGATCTAACTAACCCTCAAATCTCTCTAACTTTCTCAAATATTATTGAGATCTCTCCTAAAGAGTAGATCTAATTACAATATTTCTCATTCTCATACAATTCTCCTAAAAACATAGGAAAATATATTTAAATTAAACAATTGAATTTAACTAAGGGAACCAATTCCCTTGGTAAATGAAACCCCTAGGTTACATACTCATGCATCATTCCTCCAAGTCTGTCAAGAAGGTCCCTTGGCACAAGATGACCTTATTGAATGTTTAAGAGTAGGGGGCTTCCAGAAACAACACCAAGGGGAGTTGGACTTCGAGGATGTTTCCAGAACTAGCAGCAAAGAAGGCTTATAGTTCGGAGCAAGCAGTGAAGGCATTGGATATAGGTCAAGGATCGAAGATAATTCCATGGGGAATAAGTACCTCCTTCACTAAGAGGGAGTGTTGATGTCTATAGTTCAAGCAGTTACATCTACACAGGCCTAAGTGTCTAGGCATGCAGAAATCACCCATAAGATCTCCCTAGGATGCTTGCTCTAGGTTGAGCAAGTTACTTTGTAACTTATTAAAGGCATATAATTATTATGTTGGATGAGGATCATTGAGCTAAAGTAAACTTAGGAAAAGCAAAGTAATTAAAGAGAGAGAGAGATAAAGAGAGCACTCACAGAGAGCAACAACTAGTTTTAGGCTCTCTAAAACCTTATTATTTTTCATGAAACGGATCTTCCTATAACATGGCAAGCTAACACCCATGAGATGTAGAACAGATGGTGGCAGTTCTATTAAGGCACTCCTTGTGCAAAGGTTGTTGAGTCAAAAACCCATGGTTACAAAAAATCCAGCCATGTTAAGGGTTGGCGTGGCCTAGGTCAGGTGCAATCCCCGGATGATTTTCACAGCTTAGATGACCTTGAGTCATGGTTCTTTAGCCAAAGATCTGTCCTGCAAGCCACAGACAAACTAGCAAACAAAAAAGACACGGCAAGCTAATATTCAGCTACTCATTTAAATTGAATACAAACTCAGGATCATCTAATTGGAATTGGTTCTACACTTGATCCTTTGTCTCCTTTTATCCATATTTCTTTGAGAATGGTATGAACACGGCAAGAATTAATTATGAAGCATTGCTGCAATGCATGCATTGGAACAAAGATGTTCTACATCATGTTCAATTGTTGGAAACATAATAAGAAACATCACCTACCTTTGGCAAGAAGAAAATAAGATTCAAGTATATGTTTCTCTCATATTGTACTGTGGTAACAAATAGATGCTTTTTTTCCAACTCTGCTACCATTTATAGTGAGCATTTTTTTTTTCTACTTCACCATTATCTGCTTGCAGTCAAGTATTTCTGCCTAGATGGCCATGACCATAATAGTAAATTAAAGCTTTTTATCTAACTTCAGAAGCCAATATTGTGTGACAAAATTTGACAATACCACCAAAAACATGTAACCAATACTGAGAGAAAAACTGAATGGTTGGGATTCAAATCTCTTATATAAATACTTTTTGTCTGAAACCAAGTATTTCTGGTTGAGAACTTGGAAATAATTGAAAACATATGATCATTGTTCTCCTTGCAATAGCAATCCATTTTTTCTCCGCCACATCTAACTTAGAATATACCACTCAAAAAACCCCTGCAAAGCAAAGTTTCAAAGCCAACCAAGGTCAACTGAATTAAGAGCCTTTTCAAAATATAGCATTCAACACTAATCATCAAAAGTGAACTTCATTAAAAAAGAGTAAGGCTTCTTACCATAATCCTGTAGGTGTACTTTCTTTCTTCCTGTGGGAGATGAAACAGAGATGAGAGGTTTTAAAGGCATGTTATGAAGAGAGAATATTAGAAATTATGGGATATATGGAGTCACTAAAATTGGGCACACTTAATTACAAAGTCTTAACACTATAACTGTAGAAATCACCCTATTCTTTTGAAAGTCACAAATAGGAAGGTAGTAGTGAAAAGGCAACAAACCTTAATCTGCCACTAAAGGCATCATTTATTTGTTCTGACGTTGGCTTTTCAGTGAATGTTGCAATACTCACATACTTCTCCTTCCCATATTCAGTATCAATCCTTTTGTAAAGATCATAAGGATATGGATAACACATTCTGAAATCAAGAGGAATTATCAATTTACAACTCAATTAAGGATGCATCAAGTTCTATAGCACACAAGATTAAGTATGATGCATATCATTTTAGTTCAAATAATACTTCAATAAAGTCAAAACATTCCTAATTGAGGTGCTGATGTGGAATCTGCATCAGATGTAGATTTCGGAATACCCACGAACAATGTTTGTGGAATTGGATCAAGGGTTCATTGATGTGGCAATGTGGATCACAAATTACCATAATGGACTTGTGGATCTGTAGAAGTTACGTGCAAAAGAAAGTGGTTTTGTACCCACAAGGGTTGGTTCCTGGTGCATGCAGGAACCAACAAATGGAGATGTGGACCATAAAGGAGTTGCAGAGACTTAAGAGTGTGGATGTCCTGTGTAAGAAATGTTGGGGCCAAGTTTTGAATTAGCCACAAAAACTGTGAGAAGTAGAATGGTCCAAGGTGTGCTCTAGTTTTTGGAACCATCAGTACATAGCCAACATGGGTAGATGATGCAGATGTTTGAGAACGCATCCCAGCATTCACATACAAGCAGAACCTAAGAGACTTTGCGAACCAATGACCTCTGCATTGGGGATAAGGGGTATAGAGTACTACCAAATGGGTGGATAACAGTTGACCATTTTTCTAGTTCTTCTAGAAGATTTTGTCTCTGTTTCTTAAGGCTTTATATAAGTAATTCCTTTAAATGATAGGGAGTTGTTGATATACTTTTTATTGTATTTCTAGTTTGGTTGTTGCACAACTATGATATGTGTTAGCCTCACTCTCATATTAAAAACAATAATAAGTCCAAAAATGTTAAATTAATTAAATCATGAAAGTTAGGATTTATTCCTACCTTTGTAGATTGAGTTTGTTCCTCATGGTTAGGAGTCAGTTTAGACCTAGTTGGTTGAGAGATTCTCTCCAACTAGTTAGGCTCCTACATTAGTGTTTTGGTTGAGATATTTTCTCAACCATAGTGTCCAAGATAGACTACTATCTTGAGACAAACTTTCTCATGTATTTATATGTGTATCTGTATCATAAACATTATTTGTACATTATAATGAGAGTGTGAGGAATACATTAAGGCTGAGGCTTTCTCCGCCATGTCTGGTTTTTTATCTCTCTGATAATTTTATATATGCTTATTTGATCTCCTTCATGTGGTATCAGAGCTTTATATTCTCATTCCTTCGTTATTCTTCTTTGTAATTATTTTCCGTTCCTTGATTGAATGCACGAGGTATGTCAGCAATTTTCATTCGGTGCAACCGCCGAATGGATTGAGAATAGATCTTTACCATATAGATTCACTGCTCTTTCCAAATATCACTGTGGCCGAGCGCGTGAAACGAGCAGTCCTACACAGCCAAGCGAGTTATGAAGCGCTGCAGCACAGGTCTAGACTTAATGCTCACAAATTGCAGCTGTGTGACTATCAAATGAAAGATATAAATACTCCATTAAGAGTAACAGAAGGAGTTCTGCAAATTAGTGAACATACATTTTTGTAAAAGGATGATTGTGCTGGGATTGTGATAGAGGCGACTATTTTACATAGGAAAAAGCATTCAGTCAAAGGAATGCGCAGATCAATGAAAATTGATCTTGTTGTTCTGAGGTAGAACATTATTGTTTGTTTCGAACAATTTTTCATACCTTTTATTCATTGCTCTCAGGAAATATCATTAAAAGAATTGTGATCATTTATTACTTTAGTCATATTTCTCTCCATTGACGGATCTCCACCTTTTAGTTACATTGTCTCCTTAATGCACTGATTTGGAGATCAAGTGCATATAAAAAATTATGTTGTGTGAAGTGTGCAAATTTCGATCCCAAAGAACTTTGCTTCCAGCGCAGTACGAAGAGAAACCTTGTGACAAACCCTGAGAAGAGCGCAATTATACCTCTGAATTTGCGCTGCAGAGAAGAGGTACACCGAAAGGAACAGGAAAGTGTCCTTACTTGCGCCAATGGTGGGAATTAAAGAAATTGCATGAAGGGCTGTACACCTAAAATGGCTACACTTTCCTCCCTTTCCAAATGCTGACCCTCAGAGAAGACGTTTTGACCTGGAATCAATGATTGTAGCTGCCTCCATCCATTTGCAAATCATGGGTGAACGTTGAACATCAAAGCCTTGGAAAAGTATAAGGTAATACTTTATTGCTTTTAAGTCATTAAAGCCGTGATTGGAAAAGGATAAGGTATTACTTTATTGCTTTTAAGTCATTAAAGCATGATTTTTATTTATAAAGGGTTTGAAAAATTTGAAATTACTTTTGTTAGAAGGAGTAGCCTTCATTTACTTTATATGAATGAGTTTTTATTGAGAGATAAGGTGTATTGAGCGTTTTGGAGAAATAAGGTGCATTAAAGTTCTTTTTATTGGAGAGATAAGGTGTGTTTTTAATGTAAACAAAATTTGAGCTTTGAAAAACAATTCACCTTATAAAGTGATTTCATAAAATTGTTTTGGAAGTAAAGTGAATCTTTTGTAATGGAGTCATAAGGTATAATTTGTATTTTGGAGTAATAAGTGATTTTGTGGAGTCATAAAATGCATATTTTGTAAATTTGGAGTGATTAGGGAATTTTTTAAAAGAAAAAGTCATTGTTGTAATTCAAAGTAATGTTTTACTTTGAGAGAGATTGAGTCAATGAATATCCAATCTTTTGAAGACAATTTACCTCCAAGAAGTTCTCAAACTTTGTGCTTGAGAAGTTTCAACGAAGATGTTGTAAAGATGAAAGGTTGATGTACTCAAATACTTAATAAAGACATATCTTTTGTGGTGTTGAAGTGTCCTAGATCTGCCTGAAATTGAATAAGGGGGTCTTAGGAACACCTTGTGTAGTGCATGATTCTTGATGTTGCTTATTTTCTAGTTTTGAGTCTTGACATTACAATTATCTTATCTTAACACACACAAGGAGTTTAAAGCAAATGAATGAAACAAGCACATTAATCAAAGCACCTGAAATTAAGAAGCTGCAACAAGCATTCAATCAAGCACAAGCAATCACATGCATTTGCACAACTACAATACATAATCAAAGTTGGCAACATCAACATTCTACATCAACAAGCAAATTCACGCAAGGAAAATCAAGTTAATAAAGTTGAAAACTCAACCATTCCAAGGCAAATTCTACATCAACATTCAACCACAATTAGTCATTGTGTAACTTGCAAATAATTTTTTTTGTAAGTCAGCTTGTAATCAAATTCAAATTAAATTGAATTGTAAGAGTGCATTATCGATCGAAACCGACACCCAAATTGTGAATTTATAGGAGGTAAAGTGAGTCAATTATCTCCAACTGAGTCAATCAAGTGAGTCAATATCATTTTAACTTGTCATTGTAAACATTGGGTGCATTTTCGGTGGTATCCGACACCCTCATCCTAGTACAAAATTCAAGCGAGCGTGAGTTCAACCATTCCATTGATAAACTAAATCAGGCACACAAGTTCAAGAATTCAAGTGAGCGAAATCTTCAAATCCCGCAAGTGTTACAACCAAGCATCGATAAAAATCAAGCAAGCAAGCGAGCCAGTACAAGCGAGTGTGTCAAAAGTCATAATGGGTAAAGGAGGAAAACGTCCTCAAAGTGTAGAACTAGAGATTAAAGATTTGCAAGATTGCAATCATGAGTTACAGAACACAATTGAATTACTGGAATGGAAGTTGAAGCAAAGTCAAACCTTAATCAATCAAATGACCAGTACATTAGAAGCAGTGAAAGACTTTCAAATTGAGCTTGAAGTGAAAGAAAAACTAATTCATTCATTTCAAATTAAATGAAAAGCAAGATTTACTTGATGCACAATGTGTAGAGAAGACAAATGCAAGTTGTGACGCAAAAGACCTCATCACAACAACAAATGAAGTTGTGATACAAGTGATCTTATTCAGCATATTAATGAAGGTTGCAACACAGATGATCTAATCAAGCAAGTTGATATAAGTTGTGACACAAGTGATCTCAACCAACCAGTTGTACTACTTAATGATGCAACAAGTAGTACCAAAGATCAAATTGATTAGTTTGATGCAACATGTCAAAAAAATGAACTGTTAATGCTTGATGCCCAGTGTGACACAGAAGGTTTAATAAATCAAGGACAAGATGTTAGCAGCAACAGCAAGTATGAAGAAAAACAGCAGGATAGTCTTTCCAAGAAGGTGATCAAACCTTGGGAAGAAACCTCTTTCAACAAAGATCGACATGGCCTAGGATACAACAAAGAAAACACTTTGTTTGTTCTAGATTTCTCAAAGCCAGTTCAGTTTGTAAGTGCTGGTTTTCTCGACAATGATCAGAATATGGTTAAGTGTAACCATTGTAAGAGAAATGGCCATATGGAAAGTAAATGATTTGACCTCCATCCTTGTCGCCATTGTGGCAAGAAAAATCATTCATTCGAAAGATGTTGCAAGCGAAATCAACCACCCAAAGTGAAGATCAATTACGCATGGATTGATCCTTGGAAGTGGTCATCTACAGTCAAACAGTTCTCTATGTTACCGAAGGATTCAATCTCACATGAAGACCAATTATACAGTAAAATGAAGAAACTCTCCTACACTTGAAGATGGGGAGTTTAGAAATCAAGTGCAAATGATTGTCTCTCCTTTCAGTTGACAAAGGGGGGAAATGATAATGGAATTGAAGGTAGTTTTCAGACTGAAAGTCTCGACAACATCAGAAAAAGAACCTAGTGGGAAGTCTTTATGAAATCAGGCAGTGGGCATCCTCATCAGCCAGTGGGCATCGACAAAGCATCCAGTGGGCATCATCAACAAATTCGCCAGTGGGCGATCAACAATTTTTGCCATCATCAACATCAAATAGCCAGTGGGCAGTTTCGCATCAACAAATTCGCCAGTGGGTGATCAACAACAAAAGCAACAGTGAGCAATTTTGACATCAGCAAATTTGCCAGTGGGTGTTCTCAATATTTTGTCAGTGGAAAAAGCAAATTCGCTAGTGGGTGTCATCAACATTTTGTCAGTGGACAAAGGATGCTGATTGAAGGACAAATGGATCCTTTTACAGCTTGGCACGTGATGGATTCATCAAGCAAATTTCAAAGATGAATCAGACTTGCAATTGATTCATGTTCTCTTCAGATTGGAGTTTTTTCAGCATCCATCTTTGGCAGTTTTTCAGGCATTTTTTTTGAGGATCAACAGTTTCAACATGAAGACTTGGAGATGGTACCAGGTTCTTACTTTGGACTTGTTGTCGCACAAATTGTAACGACAACGCTCAAACCGGGGGCTGTCACTCTGATCCCCGATCTCTCCGTTTAAGCCTGTCTCCCGTAGCTAAGGGGGGTAGACCCTATAGGAAAATGGATGACCAACAGTAAACCAGTTGAGTTGGGAGACACGAAGGAACAAGGACTAAATTGATTTGTTAAATAAATAGACCAGTGCCCTATGAAGTTAATGTTTAAATGATTATTTACTAAATGTTTCAGAAATGTAAACCATGTAGAGCAATCATTTATCATCAAATAACTCAAACAAAGATTAAGTTTTATCAAATGCAAGAAAATGCTTGAATGATACTCCAGCAATTTAAAACTTCGAAAGATAAAGCTCGATACACAACCATGTAATTTTAAACGCTAACCAGATATCTCATTCATGTAGCTAATCTTCAAAAGGATCATTCAAGCATGCTAAATCTCATAAAAATAATAAACATTAATTCCACATCAAAATTTTAGCCTTAGCAGAGAAGATAAAACGTGATAAATCCCTGAGCTAACACTGAATCTGGCAAAATATTTCCAAAAATATTTTTATGTTTTTTTAGATAAAGCAAAATTTGATAACTAAATGAAACCAAAAAAAATCTAAATATTAAAATCTACACTTAAAAGAAAAGAAATTCCTTTTTTATAATTTTATAATTTTTATAAATTTTTATGATCTTTTCATTTTTTATATCTCTTATGCTTCTAAAACTAAATTTTTTTTGATGATTTTTATTTTTTTTTAATACTCAAAATGAAACAAAACTAGCAAAAAAAAACGAAAAATAAAATCTAATCTAAAACTATAAAAAATCAAATTTAAATTAAAGTCTAAAGCTTAAACTATAAGAAAAGAATTTTTTTTAGGAATTTTGAAAGTTTATAACTTTTAGGAGCCTTTTATTTGTTATAAATATAACTTAAAATTAAAATTTAAACTAAAACTAAAGTCCTAAAAAATAAAACTAAAACCCTAACTTAAAGTCTAAAATGAGACTTTATATTTTTAAATGTTATTTTTAAAGCCAAAAATCAAACCAAACAAAACTAATTAAATCTAAAATCTAAACTAAACCAACGCCTGAAATGTTAAACGCTCCCTTCATAAAAAAATACAAAATAAAAAGAAAAGAACGTTCTAACTATGCTAACCATATGTCAAACGCATGAAATAATACCTGGCCCGTATATACCAAAAACGCGTTCTTACTGTGCGTTTTACAGATTTTGACAGCGGAATGCTCTTCGACGGCGGACGGAGAGGATGCAGATGGGTCGAGGACTTGATCCACGCAGCACGCAGGTGAGCAAGTCTGGTAGATTCGATGAGGAGCTAAACAATACGTTGCAAACAGGCAGCTCAATGGATTTGCTGCGGAATAGGGAGGTTTATGCAGCTGCAAGGAAGGGAGATCAGGTCGACGGAAATCTGGACGGCGGCATGGAGAGAAGGTATGCAAGCAGCTAAAGGTTAAGCAGCGTGGAGATGGAGTAATGTTGGGAAAAGGACTGCAATACTGGTTCAGCAAGGGATGCACGCGGGCGAAGGGAAGAGGAGCAAAGAGCTGGAAAGGAGTGTAGTGACAGGTTCTTAATGGGGATGTAAAAATGCGTGGGCAGGAGTATGGCTGCGAAATTGATATTGCAGCAAGGGAGGTTAGACCACGCGGAATGGGTAAAGAAGGCGCTGAGAGCCCAATAGTATAGGGACAACGTGAATGGTTATGGGACAGCGTGAATAGAAGGTTCAGCTGTGAAAAAAAGAAAAAAGAAAAAAAAAGTCAATGATTTGTTCGTTGGAGGAAGCTGCAACAACGTGGTAAAGGAGCTACATGAAGATAAAATTGCGACGTGGAGATGGAATGGATTGCCCAGATTGCCCAGAAAAACCACTGAAACTCTCCACAAAATCAATATTCGAAATTCCCTGCTCCAAATTTGCTTGATAAAACCCTGAAAATTTCTCAAAACCTGCACCTGTGACCTGAAAACAATGAAACAAGCAACCAGAACCTGAAAACAATAAAAATAAATGAAACCCTAAGAACCAGCGAAAATTATTTACAGTTTTGTGACTCTGCAACAGCCAGATTTGTCAGTAACCCTCCATAATATTTTTAGAATATCAAATTTACTATGAAGTACTTCAAAAATCTCTCATGCAAATTAGAAAACAAATTTAAATGATAAGCCCAGGATTGAAACTGGCTAGGCTCTGCAAGAAAATGCTTGCGGGAGTTCGCTGGTTCAGCCGAGAAATTCCCCAAATGCCCACTGATCTTCTTCAATAAGGGTTTTCCTGCACAGCTCACTTCAACCATCAATAAAGAGAGAAAAAACAGTACTAGATCTCAGATGCAATGGAGATACCTGCCATTATTTCATAAATTCTAATACCATTCAAACCCTAGCAAGTGAACAAGATACCTGTGTTCAACAATACTCTACAATAAGCTGTTAATAATGGCTGAAAATTAAAATATGCAGAAAATAAAATAGCTTACAGCACTTCAAGAGAGTAACACCAACAAGATTTCAACCCCAAAGTCTTTCTTTATTAGCACCAGAAAAAGTTTACAAGAGAGCTTCTTCAGCACAAGACTCACAGATCGAATGATCTCAAATGACCCCTAGTACCCTATTTAAAGGAAAAATTCCCAACGACTAATTCGAGTGATCCACGTCAAAATGATCTCGACCATCGATGAAGATCAAGATATCTCTTAATCTCATCCGTCGAATTTTTAATGCATTAAAAAATTGAAATTCTGCATTTATTTACTCAAAATATTATTATTTTATTATTTTTTTAAGTTTTTATTCTATTCTATTTTATTATTTTATTTTATTTTTTAGATTTTTATTTATTTTTATTTTATTTATAAATTTTAATTTATATATTTTTAAATTTTTTTTAATTTTTATTTTTTTAGTTATTTTATTATTATTATTATATTATTATTATTATTATTATTAATTATTTAATTTATTTTTAAATGGATCCTCGAACTTAGCCTTTGGAAAAAATGAACCTAGGACCTAGGACTTAGGACTTATGAGGGGATTAGAATTTTTCTAACCCTCAAGAGCACTTTAGCATCATGACTTTTACAACTTTACATCTCCAAGGGGGAAAACCCATTTGACATAGACCCTCATAAACCACCCAGTTCTGCGACACAACTATAATCTAGCAGATTAACACACTAGGATTCTCCTAAGATTGTAATGACAAAATTTATTCCGGTTTTGGGGTCAGGTTGAAGGAAAACTCTGCCAATCATGGATCTGTGAGACGAAAAACCTTCTGTAATGTAGATTATCACTAGAAAATTAGGTCCACCTAGGCAATTTACATACATGACTCAACTCTGCTAAGATTATTTACAATTAAACATGCAGACTGGGTTTACAACTTAATATGATCAAGTCGATGATGATTGTCGAATGGCATGAACACGTCGATCAAGTGCTATCCCTTTTTGCAAAGAAAATGGGGTGTACTACTTATGGGTAGTTGACACGTAGTGGTCAACATCTGGCTCTACTTGGGGACACGTTGTTGCACTGTAGGAATGTGAGAATCCAGAATCTGCACCCACGCAACACACAACAGAAATAAGTAGCGTCCATTCAAAAATCATCATATAACATTTAAGCACATGAAAGATAGAAGCTCTTCATTTATTAATAAGGAAAGTAAATCTAATCCCAAAACAGAAATAAAACGCTGAAATAACAAGGAGTAGGGTTAGAAATACAATACAAAGGATGCCCTATGGCATCAGATATCATCTTTGAAGAACAGTTTGAGCATTTGGCCATTTGCAGGTAGATCAAGTGGTTCACCATCTAATCTGCTCAAGTGGAATGAGTTTGGTCCAACTATATCTTGAATGATGTACGGTCCCAGCGACAATCTGTCAAACTTCTTATGTTTTCCTAGTTTTTCATTCTTGCGGTCCCAAAGCAGTACCATATCTCCCACCTGCAAAGATCTAGATCGAGAAAATTTATCAAAGCTTTTCTTAATGTTGGACTGATTTTTACATATAGCATCAAACGCTGTCCTACGAGCTTCATCTAACTCCACAATATGATCTATTCTATTTTGAACAACATTTTTATTAGTAGAAAAATTCTGAAGGAGCTGATAAGCTAGCAACTTCAGGTGCACAGGTAAGGTTACATCCAAGCCATAAACTAATTCAAAGGGAGATTTACAAGTAGCTTTCTTCTTAGTGATTATATCTACCCATAAAGCATACTTGATTTTGCTATCCCATGATCTCTTATTATCTCCTACTATCTTCTTGATAATGATTATGAGATTCTTGTTACTAGATTCGGCCAGACCATTACCCTGAGCATAGTAATTTGACGAATGAGATAGGACAATGCCATACTTGAAACAAAAAGATGAAAATTCTGAGGAGCTAGAAGCTTTGGCATTGTTAGTAGTGATTTTAGCAGGGACACCAAATCTAGTAATGATATGATTTTCAATGAAATCCATAATAACCTTTTCAGTCTTAGCAGGGATGGCTTCAACCCATTTAGTGAAATAATCCGTAGCAGTCAAAATCCATGAGTAGCCATTGCTAGAATTTTCATGGAACTTCCTTATGAAGTCCAAACCCCAATGCTAAAAAGGTGCCTCTACAATGACAGGTTGTAGGGGCAGGGCAGCAAGCTTCTGTTTCTTAGTGAACAGTTGACAGGCTTGACAAGTTCTAACGAACTTGTGCACATCAGAAAAAATTGAAGGCCAATAATAACCAGCTCTCAGGATCATGTGGGCAATAGTTCTAGCAGCATAATGACCACCACAAAATCCTGAATGAAACTCAGAGATTAATTTCTTGGACTCAACGTCATCAACACACCTAAGCACTATGCCTTCAGGATTTCTCCACCCAAGGCCATCCTTCATAAGGCAATACTTAGTGGCTTTTAATCTAAGAGCCCTTCTCTTATGAGCAACTAAATGGTTAGGGCATGCAAGATTCATCAAGTAATAAACTATGTCCTTGTACCACTCATGCTCTCCTAATCTTTACAATTCAGGCGAAGATAGATCGTTAATACAAAACAAACCAAGACTCTTTTCATTACTTTCAGTCAACATCTGAGCCAAACCTTGGCCTTTAACTAGCTTGGTGGGTCTGATCTCTAAATCATATTCTTGTATCTTAGTAACCCACTTAGCGCGAGTCCCTAAGCAATCAGTTTGAGTTAATATATCTTTAACAGCAGAATGTGGGACGAAAGCAATGATTTTAGAATAACCCACATAAGTTTTGAAGTGCTTAAGAGACTTGACCAAGGCATAGGCCTGCTTTTCCATGGTATTGTACTTCAATTCAGAATTTTGAAGTGCTCTACTCATGAAAGCAATAGGCTGTTCGTGACCTTCTTTATTCTTTTGTAGCAGGACACCAGCAACGGTATCTTCGGAAGCGAAAGAAAAATCATGAAACCCTTGGAATAATCGGGACTAACAAAGATAGGAGCTCTTGCAATAGCACATTTGATTTCTTGAAAAGCCTTTTTGCTATCTTCTTGCCAAACAAATTTTGCATCTTTCTTTAGAAGACTTTGAATAGGCTTAGCTATTTCTGCGTAATTTGGAATAAACCTTCTAATAAAATTTGTCTTTCCAAGGAAAGACTGAAGGGATTTTAGATTATGAGGAAGGGGAATCTTTTGGATTGCTTCAATTCTTTCAGGATCAATCTTGATTCCATCCTTAGAGATGATATGGCCCAGTAATTTCCCTTCAATTATTCCAAAAACAGACTTAGCTGGATTCAAAGAAATCCTGTATTCTCTACATCTATCAAAAACCTGCCTAAGATGATTTACATGACTGATACCATCTTTAGAAAATACAGTAAGATCATCTTGATAAATCTCAATAAATTTCCCGATTAATCCCTCGAAGGCATCATCCATAGCCCTTTGGAATGTAGCCCCAGTGTTTGTTAATCCAAACGGCATTTTGATGTATTCGGATGTACCCCATGGCGTGGTGAATGTGGTTTTATGACGATCTTCCTTTTTAACCCATACCTGATTGTACCCAGAAAAACCATCTAGCAACGACATCATTCCAGAACTGGTTACTCTTTGCAACAAAGTTTCCATGTTTGGCAAAGGGTAATTATCTTTCTTGCATGCTAGATTAAGGTTTCGGAAACCGACACAAAGCCTTATTGTACCGTTCTTTTTCCTAACAATCACCAGATTTGAACAACATGTCGAATGCCTGGTTTGAGAGATAATTCCTGCTGCAAGCATTTTCGCAAGCTCTTTCTAAACTAAAGGGGCTAATTTAGGATTAATTTGCCTAAGTTTCTGGCAAAAGGGTTTAGCATTTTCATCTTTTAAGGGGATAGTATGTTCCGTGACATCTTCCCTGTAGCCCTTTAATTCATCATAAGAAAAAGCTAAAACATCTCAATATTCGCGAAGTAAATCAGTTAACTTTTTCCTTTCTTCCACACTAGTACCTTTACCGATTTTAACAATTTTTGGGTTTTTAGAAGTGCCAATGTTTATCTTGAGATATTCGCTTGGGTACATCTTATTTTCTTCTCTTAACTTCGTGGCATCATGACAGTCAAAATGTTGCTCTAAGGCAACCACATTCCTAGGAGTAGGATTTATGATATGCTCATGATTTAAAGATCAATCCTCCTCTGAATTTATCTAGAAATCCTCAAATTCATCCAAACTATTAAGAAAACAAATGACTTGCTTTTCATCATTAAAAACTTGCCAATGTTCTGAGTTATCTAGAACAGATGGTCTAAATATTACTTTCATCTTGATCTTATCCTTAATTAGCTCATCAGATAATTGGAAAGTAGTAGCAGCTACAGCAAGTTCATCTGCCAAACTATTTTGCTCTCTTGGAATTGCTTCGAGGTCAAGGGCATCAAAGTGCTCCATAGTATCCCACACAACATTTCGATAATTTCTTAATCTTTGATTTTTACATGTGAATTTATTCTTAAGCTGCATGATAATTAAATCAAAATCCCCCTTAATGCTAAGCAACTTAATCTTCAAAGATCTTGCCAATTCAAGACCCAACAATATAGCCTCATATTCAGCGACATTGTTGGTTGCTTCAAATTCTAATCGATAGGCAAACTTGAAAATGTGATCAAGGGGAGACTTAAGCACTATCCCAACACCTTTACCATGCCTAGATGATGCACCATCGAAGTACATGTACCAAACCCTATTATTGAGATTCTTAATCTTATCATCGGGAGGAATTATGAAATTAGACATGATGGCATAGTTCCCAATGTCAGATTGTTCTTTGATTATCTCGTTGTGAGGCCTCTTAGGATCTTCGACATGAAATTTTCTTTCGGGCTCTCTATTTAGTCTTACAAAACCATCACCCCTAGGAGAAGGAAGCATAGCATATGACAAATTCATCTGAATACTTCCTCCTAGATCAGAGGCCCACTTTCTGGATAAAAGCATACCGCAAGCATCAGGCACATCCACAACAACAATATCCATAACAATAATGATGTCTGGCTAAACTGATAGATGAACTTGCAAATCTTTGATCAAACCATGCACTTCAATTTTCTTAGAATCCATGGCACATATGTTATAGTAGGGTCTAGAAACTCTTAAGTTAAGCTATTCCATGACCCTTTTAGTCATTACACAAGTTGATGCACCAGAATCCAACATGCAATTATTCAATTTGTATCCATTAACTAACAAGGTGATAAAGAAAGGCTGGTGATCTTTGTTATCAGCATCTAAGCTTTGCAAACATATGGGAGCATCATGATAGTCAATTTCCCGATTTTTCTGTTGAGAAATATTTACTTGAGGACCTTGAATAGCTTTTAGTAACTTATCTCTTTGGGAAGGGATTTTAGCAATCTCGGAGATAGGAACCTAGATTTTCGCATTGTTGAACCAACTTCCAAATCGACATCTAATCCAGAGTTTAAACCAGGGTTTAAAATTCAATGGGGAATTTGATTCCCGCTTTGATCTTTATCCCTTCTTTGATAGGTCAAACCTTTATCTCTAGCAATTTCCAAGATTTGCTCGGGAGAGGGTTTTTCACCATATAACCTAGACAAAATGTCATCTTCATTTTCAAGGTTATTTATACTAAAAGTTGATGAAGGATTCATAACATCACGACTATTTTCCTTGACCTCTATCCAGTCATCCATAGACAAAGGAAACTTGCTACCTACCACATTTATTTGATCACCTGCCCCAAACATCCCGTTATCTAAGATCCTTCTAACGATGGGGCAAGTGGCGTCTTCATGAAGAGCATCACAAACCCGACAATAAGGAGGAGCATTATCAACCAAATTAGTAAACAAATTAGGAGGTCTCTGCTCACTAGACTGACCCTTCTTTTGCCAATTGTTATTTCTGTTATTATTATTTCGAGGTTGGAAGTTTTGCGTTTGTGATCTTTCCCTTTGGATAAACCTATTCTACAAAGTGGCTATCTCCTTGTTATGATTAATTTCCATGGTTTCAATCTTTTGAAGCAATTTGAGAACAAGTTTGTTTTTAGGCTCTTGAACTGCTTTTCCTTTAGGTTCTTTTAGTTTCGCAGCAGCGCTATTGAAACCTGGGATCTCAGACTTCCCAGATGTTGCCTTGTCCTTTTCAAGCTCTATAGCTAAGGTCTGGCAATCTCTATAATCATTAAGTCTAGCACGCCTTAATTCATAAGATGGCTCAGTCGTAAAGGCGTCAATGTAAAAATCTCGAAGAGATTTTTCGGTAGGTTTATAGTCTTGAGGCAATTCTCTAACAATACCATTAAACCTTTTGTTAAATTCTTCAACAGTTTCATTCTCTTTTTTTTATTATGCTGATAGCTTTTACGAGGTGTCTTCCTTCTCTCTTATCTCCATATTTTTCTTTAAAGGAATCAATGATCGATTCTAAGGAATCAAATGAATTCTGAGGCTTTTCAGTAAACCATTCATGAGCATCGCCCCCCAAGGTTAAAATAAAAAGAGTCATTCTAACATCGTCATGATCAAACTCAGGAGACCTTGCGTACTTAGCCATCCATATACTAAAATATCTTAGATGCGAATTTGCACTAATCGCATTATCTCCCTGAAAGCTAGGCAACTTATCTATCCCAAGTGATGGAAGAGCATTGGGATACCCTGGAATGTTAGAAAAATTGCAAGGGGCATACATATCCATGATGTTGTGCCCAACTGGACTAGTAAAAAGCAAATGGATATCAGAGAGGGCTTCTTGTCCGAGGTTAACAAGAAGTGTATGAGAAGAGAGTTTGTGTAATCGTACTCTATGGGCCCTTTCAGGATCAGGAGCAGGATTTCACAGACTGCCTACATGTCTTCTAGTATACACTCTTGAAGATAATATATGAAGTGGAGTCGCCACCTGGACAGGAAGTGAAACACGGAAAAGCTCAAAATGAAAGGACCAAGGACAAAAAAAACTCTATCCCCGGCAACGGCGCCAAAAAATGTTGTCGCACAGATTGTCACGACAACCCTCAGACCGGGGGCGGCACCCTGATCCCCGATCTTTTCGTTTAAGTCTGTCTCCCGCGGCTAAGGGGGGTAGACCCTGTAGGAAAATGGATGACCAACTATGAACCTGTTGGGCTGGGAGACATGAAGGGAAACCAACACTAAATTGATTTTATTAAATTAATAAACCAGTCCCTTATAATATAAATGATTAAACGATTATTTATCAAGTGCTGCAGAGATATGAACTCATTAACAATCGTTTTACCATCAAACAACAGATATTAACTTTTACCACATGCGAGATAATCAATAAATGCTTAATGGCTTAAAGGGCTGCGTATATGCAGTAGAATTGCAGCAAGGGGAATACGCAGATGCAGGGGAAACGTTGAGAGATGTAACTACACAGATTTGCCTCAAAAAAGAATTCAAAATGCCCTTGTAACACAAAGAAATACTGAGAAATAGCAAGGAGCTGATCAAACCCCTGGAAATCTTCAGAAAACCCTGCAACCTGTAAATGGAAAAGAAAAACACCCAGAATATATATATATAAATCAAAACCATACAAACCACCTACAATATTTACATCTTTGTGACTCCACAACAACCAGATTTGTCAATAACCTTCAATAATATTTTCAAAATTTCAGATTTACTATGAAATGCTTTAGAAAAAATCTCATGCAACTCAGAAAATAAACTTTAAATGATAAACCCAGAATCAAAAATGGCTGGGCTCTACAAGAGAGTACTTTGCGGGAGTTGGCTGGTTTAGTCGAGAAGTCCCCAAACGCCCACTGATCTTCTCAATCAAGGTTCCTTACACAGCTCACTTCAACCATCAATAAAGAGGGAAAAAACAATACTAGATTCCAGATACAATTGAGATACCTGCCATTATTTCAGAAATCTTATTACCATTCAAACCCTATTAAGTGAACAAGATACCTGTGTTCAACAATACTCTACATCAAGCTATTACTAATGGCTGAAAATAACATTATGCAGAAAATAAAATAGCTCACAGCACTTCAAGAGAGTAACACCAACAAAATTTCAACCCTAAAGTCTTTCTTTATTTGCACCAGAAAAGGTTTACAAGAGAGCTTTCTTCAGCACAAGACTCACAGATCGAATGATCTCAAATGACCCCTAGCACCCTATTTAAAGGAAAAATTCCCAACGGCTAGTTCGAGTGATCCATGGTCAAAATGATCTGACCGTCAATAGGATCAAGATATCTTTAATCTCATCCGTCGAATTTTTAATGCATTAAAAAATTGAAATTCTGCATTAATTACTCAAAAAATATTAATTCATTTATTATTAAGTTTTTATTTTATTTTATTTTATTATTAATTATATATCTTTAATATACATATTCCTTTTTTATTGTTTTTTTTATCTTTTCAATTTTTTAATTTATTTTTAAATGGATCCTCGAACTTAGCCTTTGGAAAAAATTCCCTAGGACCTAGGACTTAGGACTTATGAGGGGATTAAAACATTTCCTAACCTTCAAGACACTTACATCATGACTTTACAATTTTACATCTCGAGGGGAAAACCCATTTGACATAGACCCTCATAAACAACCCAGTTCTGCGACACAACTATAATCTAGCAGATTAACACACTAGGATTCCTCTAAGATTCTAATGACAAAATTCATTCCGGCTTTGGGGTTAGGCTGAAGGAAAACTCTGCCGATCATGGATCGGTGAGACAAAAAACCTTCCGGGACGTAGATTATCACTAGAAAATTGGGTCCACCTAGGCAATTTACATATATGACTCAACTCTGCTAAGATTATTTACAATTCACATATGCAGACTGAGTTTACAACATAAATTGATCAAGTCGACGATGACTATCGAATGGCACGGACACGTCAATTAAGCGCTATCCCTTTTGCAAAGAAAAGGGGGTGTACTGCTATGGGAAGTTGACACGTAGTGGTGAACAAGCAACATTTACTATTTTTAACTATTTTTTTGGTAACTTCTGAAGTTGTTTTGACACCCTAAACAACATTGTTTTGAGGTCCACAACAAGCACATAGACATGGCCTAGTCGCAAATCCTGTAGTACTCAGAGAGATCTTTCCAACGAGGTATCGTGTGCGCCAAACGAGGATCATATAACCAAGTTATGACCCCGAGAAGTGTGTTTCCAAACTAACCCCAACGGGGCTCACAAACTCTTAGCTTTCCATCTCCTCGGGTTAAGGTTTTGTTTGTTTAGGGTTTTCCCTTGTTTTATAATAAAAAGGCCCTTGAGCCTCATTGTAACATAGTCCAGAGGCATGTAGCCACCACATCTCTTCTCAGAGATAAGCTACCATCATCCGAGATAGTTTATTTCCATTTTGTATGTAAGCATATTTCAGTTGTTTGATATTAACGTAATGAAGTTTTATTTCTGTTGCATCTCTATGTTTATGTCTGTATTTGTATTCTGTTGCGTTCCTATATAAATCTGGATTAGTGGTATCAGAGCGGTCTGCTCGTCCCCAACGAGGTAAGGGTATAAGGAGTTAGGGCTCGAACTGGTTGAGCCTTTACAAGACTAGCATTGCAAACCCCGACTCCCTCCGATGGCGAAAGAAAAGAAAGATGAGGGAGCAGGACATCCTTTCAAAATATTGCTCGAAGAAGCCCTACAAATGAACGCAATGATGGATAACTTTGCCCAGATCCTTCGGCATCTACCGACAGGTGATGCATCTTCATCCATCAACCACTTTGGAGGTGCCACTCCCTTTAAGGTACAAGTCAACTTTGACATTCCCATATTTGAAGGCTAGATAGATGCAGATGTCGTAGATAGATGGTTAAATCTGTTGGAAAGATATTTTTCGATTCATGACTTTTCCAATCAGGAAAAGATTACTTTTTCACTTCTCAAAGTCGCCCCCCATGTCAAGGACTGGTGGAAAACCTACTGTGAACAGAATGACGAGAGAGAACCCTCTTTGTTTTTAGCCTTGGAATTCTTTTCGAGACTTCATCAAGGAACAATATTACCCTGTCTAGGACAGAACTAGGGCGGGGCGACCTAGGACAACTTGCCGAAGTTGTAAGTAGAGAACAACACCACGGAGACAAAGGACATAGGGGAATGATGTGAGTTCCATAAGAGCCCCATTCACAACACAAGTGAGTGTCGAGCCAAACACTCACTGGTGGCTGTGAGCTAAAGGCTTTCAAATTAGATGCATGTTCTAACTCTAAGTCAGAACTCGACAAGGGGAATGACAAAGGGAAGCAGATTATTGATGCAGAGCCCAGTGCCACTGTTTGCTACCACCAAGATCTAGAAGATTGAGCCCGAAGATCCAGAGGAGGAGGATCAGCTCTTCCATTCACAGATGTGGGTGAAGAGCTTTAGTTCATTGTCGACAACAAAAGCCAAAAGAACCTCATTTCAATAGAGGTCATGAAGCGGTTGGGCCTACTAACTACACCATACCCGTAACCGTGCACAATTGAGTGGCTTCCCCAAGGATGAGATCTCTGCGTCAGCGAGTGGTGTTGCCTTCCATAAAACATCAAGCCTTTCATAGATGAGGCACTGTGTGATGTTTCTCCTCTTGAATTTTGTGATGTATTACTAGGACAAACATACTTGTGGAAGTTTCATGCTATGTATGAGTCTAGGCCTCGCATTGTTATTTTCTCTTTTTGCAATAAGTTTTATAGGATACCGGAGGTAGCACCACCTACCGTTATCTCTTTGATCTTTGCGAAGCAATGAAGTAAGATCATTTCCCAGACTGGGAAAATTGTCTTCCTTATGATTCACCCTCAGGGCAAGAAGAAGATCATGTCCATCTCTTTGATCTATGCGAAGCGATGAAGTAAGATCATTTCCCAGACCGGGAAAATTGTCTTTCTTATGATTCGTTCTTAGGGCAAGAAGAAGATTGTGGCCACATCCACAATGTCTAAACAAGGCTACTTCGCACAACAACAACAGATGGACAAGGTTGTGGAGGATTATAGGGACATATTCACCTCACCCATAGGGGTATCCCTACACTGTCAGGTCAAGCATTCCATTGATCTAACTGTGGGTGCGCCGCCACCCAATGGACTGATCAATCGACACTCTGTTATGGAGAATGATGAAATCAAGAGGCAGATTGGTTCACTAGCCAGTTTTCGTGGGGATTGGTTTAACTTTCTTGGGTGGTTTTCCAGTGTGGAAACTTCTTTCGGACTCTTGGCACAATTTTGGGGGCTTCTATGCAGCAGATTGAGGAGAGATAAGACACTTTCAGCAGTGGTCATCTGGGTGGGACGCAGTTTCCAGGCTTGGAGGGAGTAGCATAGAAATTGGGTAATTCCGGGAGGTCGGAATTATTCCAATTCCTTTTTGGGTTTTGTTGGGTTATACCTCAAGATCACACGTCTAATTTTGAAGAATTTTTGGAGGTGATTTGGGCCCTCAATCTTTAGTTTTCGGCAACAGCAGTGCAACAATTTTGTAATATCCCGTTTCAGAGATATTCTCCAAACCCCAGTAAACTCCAACCAAATACGTACAATCACCTCCACCATATTTGACAAGTCCTTCAAACCCTGCCACAACACAAATTGTGTGCCAATTTGGAGAAATGCACTTTTGGTATGACCAAGCTTCAATATCTGGGGTACATCATTGATGAGTGGGGTGTGCATGTGGATCCAACCAAGATACAAGACATTTACGGTTGGTCAGCCCCAACCACTCTAAGAGAGCTTCGCAACTTTCTGGTTCTTGCCAATTTCTACTGCAGGTTTGTGTTGGGATTCTCTCATATCGCTTGGCCTTTGATTCAATTCACCAAGGATGGAGTGAAAGCAAAGTTCTTTTGGTTTGAATCCCAACATAAGGCATTTGCTGAGTTGAAGCATCGCCTTTGTTCTGCACCAGTGCTCACATTACCAGACCTGCAACAAACGTTTGAGATTGAGACAGATGCCTCCGACTATGTTATTGGTGCAGTTATTACTTAGTAGGGGCATCTAGTGACATATCATATTGAGACACTTTCAAACACAGTCCGAAAGTATCCCACCTACGATAAAGAGATGTATTCCATTGTGTAGGCCTATCAATAATGGAAGCATTTTAGATTGCAGATTACTGTGGTGTGATTTTTGAATGGTGTTCGGATTTTCCACAGTGCTCATATTTTATGGTCGACGTTTCGAGTCTGAAACTAGACTCATCATCAGGACAATTTGTGCGGAGAAAAGAAGGAGAAGGATAGGTATAAATATGTAAATAGCTGGAAGTGAAGACAAATGGCCGACTCATTGCTTGCTTATTTATAATTTAATTATTACTATTGTTATTTAAGCCTTTTGTTTATATAATTTAATAACTAATTTGTTATTCTAATTTTTTATATTAATATAATATTTAATATTTTGTTTTATTTTATTATGATGAATCATTATTAAATTATTGTTTATTAATTAAAGTTTAAGTTCTTTGTTAATTCTTTTTGTTATTTGTTTATAATGCTATTCATATAAATGTTTGTTATTTGTTTATAATGCTATTCATAAATGTTTAATTGAATTTTTATTTATATTGCTATATGTGATTATTTATTATGTGTATTCCTATTAATTAATATTTTAATTAATGTTATTAATATCTCTAGATGATTTTTAATTTAGTTATGTTGGTATTATTCCTATTGCTATTTAATGCTTGATGCTTTTATTTATTATTTGTTCTTCTTAATGTTATACTCATTCTTTATTACTATTTTGTTCAAATTTATTATTTTACTATTAGTTATTAGTTATTAAATTCTGGTTTTTATTCTAATGCAATCATGTTATTGATTGATGTTTATTTATTAGTATTATTATTTATGTTATTAACTATGAAATAGATTATTGTT